>JANHGD010002888.1:133954-144341 GCA_027560375.1 Imantodes cenchoa
CCCCTGCCTTATTTTTGGGGAAACACGGGTATTATATTAACTGTGTTTATGTATGTATAGCATATTGTACATCCCATGGATATATCCTCCACAGCTCTTGTATGGCAACTTTAAAAGAAAACACACACAAAGAAATTGGTCATACTTCTAGTAGCAAATACTACTGTCATCACTGGAATGACACAACTGAATACAATATAATTACCCTTATCAACAAGCGTATAAATAATCAAGAACTAAAACCTAACTTGTCTGCAATTTTAAATGTGCACCAAATAACTCTAGTTTTATCCAACAGCTTCTGAAGTATTTAAATTAAGGTATTTAATTTTCCCTATATCAAAGAAAGTTTTTCAAGAGTTACTGCATATTTTTATTTTATTCTTCTAAGGAGCCTTAGCAAGTACTTTTGCATATTATATCATGAAAATAGCACATATATGAATGCCTCATAGCAAATATGCTTCCAGCCTTCTAGTCAGTATAAAGTCATTCCCAAATTCTACACAGAAACCCTTCAGTGAATATTATTGTCTGTACTGTTCAGACTATTTTAAAATTTATTTTTAGCTAAATCATTTTCTTTTTGTTGAAGAAGGAAATGTCAATGCTTCGTTTTATATAGGTGTTTTACTGCATTTTTATAGTATTTAGATTGTTAAACTTTTTTATTCATACGTAAAATAATCCTTTATAGATGTCATGAATAGACTGTGTTCAAACCGAGATAATTAGGAAGGGGGGGAACACTGAAAGAATTAAGTATTACACCGTTGTGAAAATAAAAGTAAGTCTGCAGGAGGAATGGTCTCTTGGAAGCTTTTCCGCTATGGCAAAAATGGAAGAAACTCCCAATGTACCCTGATCAACCTAAAATAATTCTTTTCTAATTCCCATTACAATACATGAGATTTCAGTTAGTTAAAACCTATTTATATCACTGATTTAAATGGGACTTCAATGTAATTAACTTTAGATTGGAATTTACCCAGAAATCTTTCAAACCAATTACCTAGCAACTCTTAGTCTTTCTTTCTAATAAGAGTAACTGATCTATTCCCAAAGTCAGATTTTGGAGTGATATAAATTATTACTCACTTTCATCCTAACTCAATAGTTTTTAAAGATGACTTGGTAATCTATTTCAAGGAAAACATTTCTTAGATAAGGTAAAATAATTTGATCTGCTTATTTTTGTTACCTTTTTAAATTAAATACCCAGATGTTCTGGGTGGTCATGAATTCT
This sequence comes from Imantodes cenchoa, assembly GCA_027560375.1. NCBI lineage: Eukaryota > Metazoa > Chordata > Lepidosauria > Squamata > Dipsadidae > Imantodes > Imantodes cenchoa. The sequence continues at coordinate 135,201 of JANHGD010002888.1, forward strand.
GAAAGGTGACATTCTTAAGTGCAAAAATAAATTGTGTGAATTGGTTCTTAATTTCTAAATGGCAGATTCATTGATTTTAGGTATCTTAAGTCACAAAATCTATTAAACAGTTCAAGACCCACCCCGGAAAAATTATAGTTCTTTTTTTTTTGTACTGTTATGCATTTAAGATCTATTGACCACCATAACCACAGTTATTCTTTCAAATGTAAATGATCAATTAATGGAAAATTAATTCACAGTTGAAAGACCAGACTTCCCACTTTATAACAGCTATGTATATTTTACTGGATCCTGCATTAAAATATTACATAAAATCTAACTCAAGTCCTTTCTCTTTCTGATATGTACTTTTAAAAGCAAATATGTATTCCAGATATTTTGATTTTTTTTAACTATCTAAAGGTTCTATTGGATTAAAGTAAATAACTTCCAACCCAAAGAGTGGAAGCCTGTATCTATATTATAAAAGACAACGGCAATAAGAATACAAATAAGCCAATCAATTCAGCATACTCCTTTCCTTTTCATGCTACCTGGTCTCATTTTATACACACTACAACGTAAGGATCCAGCTTTTTTGATTTTGAAATCTTACCACTTGGCAATATCAAGAATCTCAAGATTTATGTGTCTAAATGTTTCATGTTTAAAAGTAGAATAACAGCTAATAAAATGTTTACCTTCATAAAAGGTATGTGGGTCTTTTTCTACATCAACTTATTTAAAATAATTAACAGACACTGAATTCTGGGGTAATTCAAATAATTGAAGACAATTTGGATATAGAATTTTGAGATTAAGTGTTCATAACTGGAGAAAGGTTCATCCTGGAGAAAGGGGCGTTGGTCTTACATGATACTCTCCTTCTCGTAGGGTGGAGACTGGAGATAGCATCCAGGATTGGGTTGACCTCATCTGTTCAGTTGATTGGACTGAGTCTGTCATAGTTGAAATGCTCCGCCTCGGTTGCTAGGGCTTTCCAGCTTTTGGCGAAGACGAAGTGACAGACTAGTTATCATATATCCAAGCAGTCGAAGACCAGACAGTCTTTGGGTGGGACTGGATGCTATATCTACCCTACAAGAAGGAGCGTATCAGATAAGACCAACACCCCTTCTCCATAATGGGTGGAGACAGCATCCAGGAATGGGACATACCAAAGCTGGCTGTCCTATGGGTGGCTACAGTCTGGTCCGAGAGCTCCCCTGCCGTATGGACACACTGAAGGACCCGGTGGCCGAACGCTGCTTCCACCAAGGCAAAGATGTCCAATTTGTAGCGCCTAATAAACGGAGGCTGAGATGACCAAGTGGCCGCCCTGCAGACCTCCTCCAGTGAAGCCTGCGTTTACCACGCCGCCGCCATTGCTGCGCTCCGCATTAAGTGTGCTGTCACCCATGGGGGTCTCAGAAGGGACTGTAGCTCATATGCTTTGGCGATGGTTCCTCACAGCCATTGACCCACCGTAGAAGGTGTGACCCTGTTGCCTAAAGTGGTCGGTTGGAAATAAATAAATAGGGCCTCTGTTTTCCTGAGTGGCTGTCCTCTTAACATAGATGCAAAGGGCCCTCCTTATGTTTAAGATATGCCACCTTTTCCAAAGGATGGACCGGTTTGGGACAGAAGTTGGGTAAAATGAGTTCCTGTGCCCTGTGAAACCAAGTATTTATCTTAGGGATAAAGGAGGGGTCCAAACACAAGATTATCTGTGTGGAAGACACACAGGTCCTTCTAAACTGAGAGGGCAGCTAGCTCAGATATCTGCCTGGCCGAAGTGATAGCCACTAGAAAAGCCACCTTACATGTAAGATGGCGCAGGCTGGCCAACTTCAAGGGTTCATATGGGTCCCCAGTGAAGGATGACAATACCTTAGACAAATCCCAGGTGGGGTACCTGCGTACTACTAGAGGACACAGATTAGTCGCTTCCCTGAGAAATCTGCAGACCGTGGGATGCTGGGCTAGTGATTCCACCGATCCACAAGTCAATACTGAGGACAGGGCCGCCACCTGCCTCCGGATGGTGTTGGGCGATAGCCCTTTATCCAGTCCATCCTGGAGGAATTCCAGAATCTGGGTTATCGAGACCTCTCCTGGGGAAATGTCCAACTTAATACACCAGGAACAAAAGGCCTCCCAGGTGACTGAGTATATGCGCTTGATGGAAGGACTCCTAGATGCCTGAATGGTCTTAATGACCCTGGAGGAAAAATTGTCCCCTCTCAGGGCGCTCCACTCAAGCGCCAAGCAGTCAGTTGGAACCACTGGGATCCAGATGGACCAATGCCCCCTGGCTGAGGGAGGCCTTGTCCTGAGGGTTCCTTCAGGGCTGAGCCACCAAGAGATTCACAAGGTCAGCAAACCAAGCTCTCGTAGGCCAATGCGGAGCCAGCAGCAAAACCTCCGCCCTCTCCTCCAGGATCTTCCTGATGACTTTTGGGAGAAGGGGAAGAGGAGGGAAGGCATACATAAGTCCTGGGGGCCACTGGCTGTGGACAGCATCGACTCCCTTGGCCCCAGGAGTCAGGAACCTCAAGAAGAACCTCAGCAGCTGTGAATTTTCTGGGGTGGCAAACAGATCCACCTCTGGGAGACCGAAATGGTCTATCAGGTTCTGGAAGATGGACAGGTGCAGGTGCCACTCTGCATGGTCGATGGCTGTCCGGCTAAGTCAGTCTGCCTGCATGTTTGACATCCCGGAGATGTGGTCCAGAGATAGACAGCTGATGACTTTCTGCCCGGAGGCCTAGCCGTCTGGCCTCCTGCATGAGGGACCTTGATCTGGTACCCCCCTGCCTCTTTATATGCGCCTTTGCAGCCACATTGTCCGTGAGCACTAAGATGTGCTTCCTTAAACCAGGTGCTGTAGATGATGAAGGGCCAGGTAGACTGCCTGTAGCTCCAATCAATTGATGTTTTGCCTCCAGTCGACTTGGGTCCACTGACTCTGAGCCATGCTCGACAGGGAGTGAGCCCCCTAACCGAAGAGGCTGGCGTCCATTGTTATGACCAGACGTTAAGGCTCTCGGAATAAACATCCTTTGGAGATGGCCAGAGACCTCCACCAATTGAGGGAACGGAGAACCTCCCTGGAAACCTGGACCCCGGCTGACGAGCTGCTGTGAGAGCTGCTCCCCAGCTCCCCCAGGAGAGAGGCTCCTGGAGTGTTGCCTGCCTTCATGCCATGCTCTGCTTGTACAGTTGCCAAGGGGGAATTTCTCGTCTGATTTGGCACACAACTTTTCTAAAGCCTTGTCTCTCCTGCGCTCATCCTCCTCCATTGCCTTGGAGCACTTGTTAGATTTATTATTCTCTCTGTCTGAGGCAGCTTAGAATGGCTTGCAGTTGCTTCAGGTAAGGCTTTTAAACTGCCGTTAAGAAGAGCATGAGGCTCTGTGAATGGCGGTGTCATTGGCAGTTAGCTGAAATCGGGGCGTGAAGCTCCTGATGCCACAAATCGCTTTAATTCCCCATCAAAGAGAGCGCGCTTTTTTAGTGGCGGTTCGTTGGCGGCTAGCTAGCTTGGAGCACAAGACTACTGAGGACACAAATCACTCTAAACAGCCGTTAAGAAGAGCGCAAGGCTCGTTGCCGGCTCGCTATAGGCGAGTAAAGCTCCAGAGTCCACGGCTGTAACGCTAAGGCACAAAACAAGGGCACAAAGCTCCTTTAACGGACAGTCTTCCTTCTGCTGGAAACGGGAGCGCGAGAGCTTCCATGACAGACTGTAGTGCTGAGGCACCAACATCAGTATAATGTCACTTGACAGGCAAGGATTTCAGAGGCCATACACAGCTAGAGCTGAAGCTCGTAGCCAAATCGACCCAGTGACTCTACCAGGTGTAGTGGGAGTCAGGTGGGGAATAATTCACAATAGTAAAGTCCAGAACTCTCCATATAGTCGGAATCAGAATCAGAAGTCAGGAATGGAAAGAAAGCTTAACGTGTCTGTCCAGGCTGAGGACTGACTCAAAAGCTGGGAAACCCTAGCAACAGAGGCGGGGCAGACTTAGTCCAATCGACTGAACAGACAAGGTCAACCCATTCCTGGATGCTATCTCCACCCACTATGGAGAATGTACACGTATTAATCAAAGAAGGAAATAACAGGTAAAATAATATTTTTCCAATACTTCAAATATAACATTTATGGAAAGTGTCGCTTTCTCATTGCATTCATCACAAGCGGCAACAGGAGCACAGCCATAGTAGCCTAACTCACTACCTGCCTAAAATCATATTTTCCTCTTGTCTGAAAGAGCTGCTATGTGGTATAAGAAATAGCTCTCAAAGTGAAGCAATTTCCACCCACAAATCAAGGCCTCTAAATATTATGGTAGAGAGAGATATACACAAAGTGGAAAAAGGGGAGAGCTGCAAAGAAAGGAAAACTCCCCAGGCAAACCGATGTATACAATTACTCCTTGAATAATTTATATGTCATAATATTTATTTTTAATTTCTTTATATAGTATGAAGGTTGTATATTTAGCATTTCTGGTAATAAGAAATTATTCATGCATTGCAAATAAAGGCATCCACGTTTAGCAAAACTAATAAAAATTCAGTTTTATCTGCAACTACTATAATGAAGAGTTGAGAGTGGGTGTTGAATTCATGATACCTGATTAGAACTAGCTTTTTCAAGCCTGTCTATCATAATTTCAAATTGCAGTGGTTTGATTTCCATCTTCCGATTAAGCCTATTTAATAATGTTTCATCTTCTGAGTCCATATCATAATCAGGTTGTTCATTGTCCAGATTAAAGGCTGAAACACAGAGAAAAAAATCGTTTAATTTAAAATGGCATATTTAAATGGATATGAGTATGCTAATGAAATATATGTGGCCAGGAGGGGAGGGGGGAATGGCTATATTGTTCAAGTATTGGAGACAAAAGACAGATTTTTATTACTGGTAAGCCATTCCCTCCACCACTGAGGAATTAAGAAAGATTACATGTGCCAGAACCACAGAGCACCTGAATTGCAGAAAAACACCTTGTTTCCCCCAAAATAAGACATCCCCTGATAATAAGCTCAATTGGGCTTTTGAGCGCATGGCAATAAGGCCAAGTGCTCATTTCAAGTTTCAAAAAACTATAAGACAGGGTCTTATTTTGGGGGAAATACAGTAAGTATTAAGCAACTATGGCAAAATAATATCTTTACTAAAGAAAGAATCATTAGGATTAATACAATGAAAAAAGGTACAGTTTGCAAAACATTTACAACAAACCAATGGTGAGATATTGGATCTTAATACCCTAAGTCAGTAGACTGCTTTAAACACATTTTCAAAACAACAGAATAAATTATAACAGAATAGAGAAAATAATATCATAATTTTAACACAACCATGTGACCCTTATAATGATCACTTTATCACTTCTTTACTGGCATTTAGGAAAGGCTTATTTTAAAATTTTGTATTTATTATTGAATTTATATCCTATCTATTAAATTAAATGCCACCCATATCATGGTTAAATAAAGTTGTATCTGCCTTCCTTTTTTTATAAAAGTTTTGAATATCAAACAGCAATGAAATCAATGCAACTAAAACAAAAAATAAAAACTGTAATACATTTTATTAAATGGACAAAGGCTTTGGGACGCAGATACATTTCGGCCTCTTTTCTAAAGTTTGCGATATCTGAAAGCAAATGCTTCTTGTGAAGCATATGCCATGGGCTGGGCAATACTAGAGAAGACTGTATCTGAGATGTGGCGTAGCGAGCTTCTGACAGCAGAGAAACCTGGCAAGTTTATTGTGTGATAGCTATGGTTTAAACTTAGAGCAAGAGATGATATCCTTTCAATGCCTGGATGTTACTCACTCCACCCAGTGTTGAGATACTGAGTTTACAGATTTTTTTTTTGTTTTAAAATTAAGCCTATTCTAAGGCTTAAAATATTAAATTCATTCTTACTGGACAGAGTGCCAAATCATTAATTCTCTATGAACACTTTCACAACGTTTTTTCTTATTTACAAATAAAATATTGCAACTTATTTCATGTTCCTTTTCCAATAAGAATTTCATGACACAACTTTTATAATGGAGGGGGTGGTGGAGTCAAACAAGGCATCAAAGAAAAAAACCCTAGAAATTCTTATTTGCTTCCCCAAATTTCTATTTTTTTGCCCATACATCTTTATATTTTTTTCTTAGAATTACAAAACTGGGCTTCCCAGTGGTCACGTGACCTAGCTTTGCAGTCAGCCGTGTAAACGACACAACAAAGATATTTCAATTTTACAAAAATATGCTACATCTTATTTCATTTATGATAATAAGCCATAGGTTTTTCCAGGCAGGTTTTTATTATGCTAGCCCTTCACATCATTTATAATCCTTCCACTTGTTTTTATAAATTCAATGTTTTGCAATAAACTACTAGTCAAACCAATCTTGAAGTTAGAAAAACAAAAACAAAATAATATAAAGCTAGCCATAGACAAGCATTTTAAGAGACATATAAATATCCAGAAAAATGTGCATTTCAGGCACTAGCTGGTGCTCACTGGAGTAATTTTGTAGAAAAACAGACTTGCCTTCTATCTGTTTCCACTCTAAATTAAAATTGTAATGGATGATTTTGGAGTAAAAATACTAAAAGAAGTTTTCATGTAAAAAATAAACTACTAGAAACACCACAATTGTCTTCCATAATCAGCAAAATATATAGCTACTGGGTTATCAAAAATATGACAATTTATGAATATTCTTAGAAACACATTGTAAAGTTTTGATGAAATCTATTCATATATTTGTAAATGAGAGGAATCCTCTGAACAAGTAAGTTACATTTTAATCACCACACTTACAGTATTATAAAATCTATTCTTATCAAATTTTCTAAACACGATCAGAGTTCCAAATACGGAAGAATGCAAATTATGTTCTTGAAGTAATGAGTTTAAATCTCAGTATTTGCTTCCCCCATTTAAGAATTAAAATTTAGCTTTGGGCTTCCCATCTTTCCTACATGGATGGTCAATAATGACAGAAGTGATAAAAGATAAGCAGACAAGAAATACACTGTTTTTACCCGTTATTAATATGTACACACATCATTCATATATTACCTGTTCATGAACCTTGATATTTTAAATTCTTTTAAAAAAATAACACAAAATATAATAGGGCAGGATAATATAAAAATGATAGCAGAGCAGAAATGTCAACATTAAAATTTTAGAGATATAAAAGACCGGAAAGATCTTCAGAAGTATTGAAAGGACAACAGACTAGAAGTCAGGTAAATTTTCTTAAACAATTCCTACTTGCCTCGTAACAAAACAAGAAACTTGCAGAAAGACCTTAAGCAGGTTATCTTACACATATTTTGGGATCAAACCAGTATCAGTAAGACAAACCAATTTTCTGAATATCAGAACATAAAATTTAGAAATTTGATGTGTAAGTTTAGTCCACAAAAATAAGAAAATAGGTTGTTCCCCTACAACGTGAATTTAATAATAACTTCCTTCTCTTAAACACAAACACTCAAATCTCTCAAAATACCTTCCTTCCCATTCTGTGGTTTTGACAGGCAATTTAAAAAAACAAACAAACAGTAGTTAATGCTGTACTTACGTTGAATATGAATGAACTGCTTTGGCTGTTTAAATTCTCCTTTGTACAGACGACTATAATAGTTGACATTGCTTTCTGCTTCAGGAACTGGAATAACCATATTCTCTTTCTTTTCTCTGAAGACTTGTTGAGCCGAGATTGCTCTTTGCAAATGGTGTTCCTAAAAAAAAAAGTATATTATTTTTATAAAAGCAATATCCTGTTTTATCAAATAGAAAAGGTCTAAATTTGGGGAACATTTCCTTTTAGGACAGGGAGATACATTGCTTGTCCTTAAATTTAGAAGGACAATCTTTGAGAAATAATAATCTTCCTCAGCATTTCCACATGAGGATGTAAGTTAAGTTTGGTGAGAAGGGAGGGAGGGCAAATCCAGATAATATAAAGCATAAAGCAAAGGCTTGACCTAAGCTCTTGATGGTTCCATTAATTAAAAATATCTTTGAGATAAAAGTCTGGGGAAGCTATTTACCCGCATTTCTAAAACCACAAATAAATAACATAAATATGTGTGGGCAAGCATTGTAGAAAGCAGCTTTAAGAGCAACAGACTATTGTAAAGTTTTTCCCAAGAGAGATGTTATGAGAAGAAGATAATTGGCAAAAAAAAGAAAAAGAAAGATGTGTGAAGAATGGAGAAAGCAAAGCAAAGACTGATGTTAATTTTCTGCAATGTAACATAGAAATAACAAAACAGATTTAAACAGAAACTTTTGCAGAATTTGAAGCTCAAACCGCACATCTAGCAATCAATAGATTGAAAAGTTAAAATATTTTAAAATATTAATAAGGAACAGGTCTAAATCTCACCCTTTATAATGTAGAAACTAAGTTATACCCTCTCAAAGTAAAAAAATAATTCCAAGGTTCATTTTTAAAACAAATCCCTTTCACCCACTCCATCAGACATGAACTCTAATATCACAAATATAATTACCGCACTGGGCAAAAAAGATTTTTTCAGTTTCTCAGACGATCTTAAATATTTTAAATCCTTTGTACACCCTATACCCGTGATGGAGAACCTGTGGCACGCGTGCCACAGGTGGCACGCGGAGCCATATTGGAGGGCATGCCAGAGGTTGCCCTCTGCCAGCTCCAGTGTGCATGCTGGTCAGCTGATTTTCGGCCTTGAGGAAGGTCGTTTCACCCTCCAGATGCTTCAGGGAAGCTTCCCTGAAGCCCCGGAGTGCAAATAAACATCTTACCGGCAAACCGGAAGTTCAGAAAACCGCACTTCCAGTTTGCCATTGTGCTGTTTTTTCCACTCCGGAAGGTTCAGGAAGGTTCCTGAACCTTCCGGAGTGCAAAAAACAGCCCAACGGAGGAACCAGAAGTTCGGAAAAAGCACTTCCGGTTTGCCGTTGTGCTGTGTTTTGCACTCCGGAGGGTTCAGGAAGCTTCCCTGAACCCTCCTGAGTGGAAAAAACAGCACAACAGCATACCGGAAGTGCGGTTTTCTGAACTTCCGGTTTGCCGGGTTTTTTGCTGTCCCAGGCCTCAATGAGTCCTGCGCACATGCGTGGGGACGGGGG
>JANHGD010002888.1:356489-372768 GCA_027560375.1 Imantodes cenchoa
TCAGCAAGCCACTGTCAAATAAGCTTCAATTATTTTGTAATAATTACACTAACTTTAATAATTTTGTTACAATTAAAATAACCTTTAAAGATTGTGTTATAGCATTTTTGATGTAGGTAAGCATTTACAATTTTGTTATAATTAAATAAGCATTTATAATTTTGTTATATTAAATAGGTGCATTTCCTATTAATAAAATGGAAGTTCTCTGATCATTATTTTACAAATGTATTTATCTTTAAAAAAAAATATCATAGTGGTCTGCAGGACTTAAATTTATGAATTAGGGTCCGTGGGATTTTAAATTATGAATTTGATGGTCCACGGGATTTAAAATTATGACCTTGGTGGTCCCTGAGGTCCAAAAGGTTGGGGACCCCAGCTTCAAGGGATAACTGATTATGTAAAGCAATTTACAAAGTAAGCTCCTAGCCAGCAACAGAGCTTTGCTAGTTGACATTAAGCAGATGCAGTGGAAGTACATAGAAAATCTTTTCTTCCCTATCAGCATTACCAAAGAGTAGGCCCTTTTAAGGCAATATAGAAGTCATTGCTCTGTCAACTATACAGTATACAGTAAACTGATACTACATAATAAATCTGACAAACTTTAAATAGATATCTTTGGGGAAGGGAAGGATATGAAAATAATTCAAATTTTATTCTACGTTATTTCTGTTAACTGCAATTGTCAATCTCCTGGAATGCACTAAAGAGTATGTATCAGTGATGGCAAACCTTTTTTTGCCCGGGCGCCAGGGTGCACATGCATGCAATAGCACATGCATGCGTGCCCACACCCATAATGCAATGCCTTCCCCCACGCATGCGCACAGGCCTTATTGAAGCCTCTGAACTTCCAGTAGGCCCTTTGGGCCGTTTTTTGCTCTCCCCAGGCTTCAGGAATGTGGATGTTTGGGTGGTTCAGGGTGAGGACATTTGTGGCAGGTGGGGCATGTTTTTGGGATTGTTATGTGTGTTGGGCCTGGTCTTTAGGAGTTATGTGAATTTCGTTGTATGGGTATACTGTGTATATACATACAATGAGAATAATAAAGTATCTAGATTTAGTATTTAGGAAGGCCTCATGAAGCCTGGGGAGAGTGAAAAACGGACTCAACGGGACAAGCAAAAGTTCGGAAATTAACTTCTGGTTGGCCCGTTGGGCTGTTTTTCTCCATCCAGAGGCTCCAGAGGCTTTCCTAAAGCCTGGGGAGGGTGAAAAACAGCCCAATGGGCCTACCGGAAGTTTGTTTCCAAACTTCTGGTAGGCCCATTCAGTCCATTTTTCATCATCCACAGACTCCAGAAGCTTTCCTGAAGCCTGGGTGTGTGTGTGAAAATGGCCTCCTCCTGCCCTCCGGAAGGCTGAAAATAAGCTGGGCTGTGTGCACATGCGCACTGGAACTGACATAGGGCAACACCTCGTGTTCCCTCAGATATGTCTCTGCGTGCCACCTGTGGCACACGTGCCATAGGTTCATCATGACAGGTATATATCATGCACCAACACTTTATGGAATATATTAACATTACAATGATCCTGAATTCAGATAAGTTTAATGAATGTAGAATGAGGGCAGATTTGCTTCTCCACATAGGAGTTCAACTTTTTAAAGACTGGGCACCAAATATATCAGAATGTAATTGGATTAAGTTGCAATCCTGTATTTAGACAAGAAATAAGTATGGCTAAAGATTTTATACCTCCGCTAATGTATAATCTTATAAAGACAAACTGGAGTAGACAAATACTCCCAATTACCGTATTTTTTGGAGTATAAGATGCACCGGAGTATAAGACTTACCTAGATTTCGAAGAGAAAAACAAGAAAAAAAACAGTTTTTGGCCTCTGCACGTCTTTGCAGGTCTCCCAAACCCACTGTGCATCCCGTTTTCATGAAAAACGGGCCAATTTTTGGCCTCCCAAAACCCGTGTTCCCTTTTTGCTCTCCCCAGACCCCAGAAGCACTCTGCAGGCTTCCCAAGCCCTCTGTGTGTCCAAATTTCAATAAAACTGGGCCATTTTTGTAAAAAACAGGTTCATTTTTGGTTTTCCTGAACCCCCACATGTCCCATTTTCACCAAAAGCGGGCCCATTTTTTGTAAAATTGGGACACGTAGGGAGGTTTCAGGAGGCCAAAACCAGGGTTGTAAAAGATGCACCAACATTTCCACCCACTTTTTTGGGAGGAAAAACTAAGTCTTATAGTCCAAAAAATACAGTACTTCCTAACAGACTAAAACATTTTTAAGCAATCTCATCCTAAAATATTACCATGGCTTCCTGTGGCTTTCCAGAAGATCAGGAAGCTGTGTTGCTATTTCCATCCCCTCAAATAATGCTCATACTAATATGAACTAATTTTAAGGTACACAAACTAGTTCTGCATCTTCATTTGTAAAATTTCAATCCATCTTTGCATGCGATCATCAGGTTGCAAACAGCTCAGAGGTTGGGGACCACTGATCGAATACGTGGAAATTAATCATTTCAAGTGTTGCCTTGAAACTCAGGCACCCTGAGCTTGCATGGTAGTGGAGACCTATTCCCCAATTATGGCAGAGCAAACACTTTTACTTTTTTGTAAAGTAGAGTGGGGTTTTTTATACCTGAAAATATGAATCACCAAGTTATTCAAGCAAAAAAAAATTAAGAGGGATCAAATATACAGAAACAAATGATATATTCAGTATGTGATACATCATAAAGTGATCAGATAGTCCTTGACTTATGACAATTGAACACAAAGTTTCTGTTAGTGAGACAGTTAAGTTTTGTCCCATTTTATGACTTTCCTTGCCACAGTTGTTAACTAAATCACTGCAGTTATTAAATTATAAGACGGCTGTTAAGTGATTCTGGCTTCCTCATTGTCTTTGCTTGTCAGGAGGTAGCAAAAGTTGATCACATGGCCCCAGGACAATGCAACTGTCATAAATACATGCCAGTTACCAAGCATCTGAATTGGTAATTCTGAATTCTGATCATGTGACCATGAGGATGCTGCAAGTCGGGGTAAAATGTACTTACCTTCCCTACTGGTTTGGAAGCGCACACTTGTGCCATTGTTGTGTGTGCTTTTTCACGCTCTGCGCATGTGCAGAAAACTTTGCGCATGCACAGAGGTTAAAAAACAAGAAAAAGGTGATGTCCAGGCAGGTGGACAGAGCCTCGCCCTGCCGCCACCAGTTCTCTAAACTGGCGGCCGCCACTACCAGTATGGCGGAACCAGTAGCATTTCACCCCTGCTGCAAGTGTAAAAAATGATTATGTCACTTTTTTCAGTACCATTGTAACAAATTCTTTGGTGGGACTTTAGTAGAGTTTTAAAACCAAGAATGCAGCAAGTCCACCACAATCCAAGAGGTAAACTAGTGCCTTCAGTCATCAAGGCCTTGGCAGCATTCTTTTAAGTGCTGTTATGTTTGGCTATTTGCCCTGTGTAGGTCTGCATTTTAAAATACCAAACTGTTTCATAATTAACTAAATTAATGCAAGTATTCAAAAAACACCACTCACATATTTGGGCAATTAATGTCTTCTAAAAATAATTGGGGCATTGGAGTGTTAATAGTGAAATCAAATACAATAATGTGATACCAACCAATCAGTATTTACAGCACGGGTGTCAAACTTACATTGTCACATTGTCATGACATGACATATCAAGACTTCCCCCCCTTTGCTAAACCGTGGTGGGCGTGGCCAGCACGTGACATATCTGGTTCGCAGGCCATGAGTTTGACACCCCGACTTAGAGCATAGGAAAGAGGATATCCCTTACCTCCATGTAGTCTAACAATTTTATTTTACAGGCAAGTCAGTGAAAAGATTAAGAGTTCTATCTTTCGTAATACAACAAGCATGAAAAATGAAACAGTCCCTCTTAAACAGAGTTAACCATAAAGGAAGACCCATCTGAAAAGACTTCAAAAGTCAGGATTTTGTAGGAGCACATTAGTAAGATTTGAATGAGCTCTCTATTGGTTAAGGCACCAGGCTAGAAAGCAGGAGGAGACTGAGTTCAAATCCTAAATGCGAAAGTCAGCTTGGTGAATTCGCACCAGTTACTCTCTCTCAGCCCAATCTACATCACAATACTGGAAATAGGAAGGGAATGGTATGTGGAATATGTTAATTGCCTTGAATTATTTGTAAAATAATAAAGGTGGAATACAGAATAAATAAATAAATATTATGGTCTGCAAACAATCATGTTAACTTCCTTCATCTTTAATGTCAGGAAGCAGTGTTACAGGATTCAAAGTTACTTCAAAGTCACTTTTGGAGTAGCTAGAAGCTCTGCTTCATAAGCAGCTAAATGCTGATGTTTGAGCTTCAGTTTGACATTTGAGGAGAATGGCTGAGAATGGTTCCAATGAGGAACAAAAACATGGTCAATGGAAAACCCATAACCCAATCTTTTATATTTGAACAAGGACAGTAGCAGTTATCAGACATCCTATTATACCATGAGCAGTATAGAACAGCAGGCTACAGGTCACTCTTTAGCAGTGTCAAAAAGTTTAGCCAGCCTGCCAAATGCTGATCTCCAAATCTTATAGAAATCTAGAGTTTCAAGTAAGGCTCTCATCTGGTGCTTAATAAATTATAGTAGAAATTTTAAAATAACACCTAGACTATCAGGGAAAAATTATCTTGCCCCCTGGTGTATAATGTAGTCTAGGAAAGCAACTCTAGGTAAATAAAACTGTATCTTGGCTGATAAGCCTTGTGACCCCGTTCTGTGTAGAGTAAATTTTTGGATCTCTGAAATACAATTCCCTCAATTTGTAATGTACCATAAGGCTCACCTCTATCAGAATCTCCACTAGGCAAAATTCATTAACTAATCCTTTTCTTTCCATATATTCATCTGGTTAACAAGAAAGTGTAGAGAAAATGTAGATACACTCAATGAAATCTTGGTGCAAACATAGTGAGTTTGATGTGTGTGAACATATTCCAACAATTCTGTACAGGGCTGTTTTCAGCCTCCATTAATTTCCTATGGAAGCATGATATTGTATAGGGCAGACAGTCCCCTCTGTCTTCCACCTCCTGCTCCTTTGACCTTCAATCAATGTAACAAGCAAAGGCAGGCTGAAGGAGTGAGATTCTGAGCCTGGGTGAGGGTAAGACTAATAGAAAGAGGGGGAAATCACACTTCAAACAATGAAGAGTAAATGGCAGAGAATTAACACAAATTTCTCAATTTCCTTCTAATATACATGTAACTTACACAAACCATGATGCACAAAATGTACACAAGATGCCAGAGTCTGTATTCATCACAAAGACATGCAGCTTTTAAAGGAACACACATACTTCCCAACCTTTTTCTCTGCAAGTTTCTCAACGTAGCATTTTGCTTTATGAACAGAAAAGGGGCGTTGGTCCTATCTCATAGTCGGGGAAGATTATCCAGGAATGGGTAGTAACTCTGCTTCTCTACCTGGAGACCGAGTCATCTTTTGTGGCCACACCTCCTCTGACTGGTTCCCTCCCAGTTCGACAAAGGCATAGCGATGATGAGACTTGTATCCTGTAAACAATAGTAACCCCTCCCGGACCCTGGAGCAGACAGTCTCTTAGGGCGGGGCTGGATAATCTTCCCCGACTATGAGAAGGAGCGTATCAGGTAGGACCAACACTCCTTTTCCATAATAGAGGGGAAGATTATCCAGGAATGGAACTTACCAAAGCTGGTCAGTCTCACGGGCGGGGAGCAATCTGGTCACTAGTCGTCTGATCTTTGTAGATCCTCTGAAGGACTCACCTGCCAAAGGCTGAAGCGTAGGTGTCCAACTTGTAATGATGGATGAATGGAGACAGAGAGGACCAGGTCGCCACTCGACAAACCTCCTCTATGAAGGCCTGTATTGCTCACACCATTGTTGTGGCCGCACTCCTGGTGGAATGGGCCATGATATTCTGAAGCCTCAGAAGAGCCTGGATTTCATAGGCCTTGCCTATACATGCCCGGATCCACCATCCCACAGTGATGGAGTGACACTGGTGCCCATGGATGAAGGCTGAAAAGACACAAATAGGGACTCGTCCTCCGATAGGAGGCAATCCTCTTGATATAAACACAGAGAGCCGTCCTGACATCCAAGGTGTGCCACCTCTGCTCAAGGGCATGAGAAGGCCCCAGGCAGAAGTTTGGCAGAATTAATTCCTGAGCCCGATGGAACCAGGAATTCACCTTGGGAATGGAGGAGGGATCCAGTCTTAGCACCCTGTCAGGGTGAAAGATACATAAGTCCTCCCTCACTGAGAGGGCAGCTAACTCCAATATCCTCCTGATCGATGTGATGGCCACCAGGAAGGCCACCTTGTATGTAAAAAGGAGTAAGCTCGTAGTTCTTAACCGTTCAAAGGGCCCCCCTGTGAGAATACACAACACCTTCGACAGATCCCACGTGGGGAACCTGTGCACTACTGCCGGTCTTTAGTTGCGCCCCGGAGGAATTGACGGACCGTAGGATCCTGGGAAAGGGATTCCCTTGCTCTATATGAAAGAACTGATGACAGGGCAGCTACCTGCCTGTGGATGATGTTAGGCTTCAGACTCTTATCAAGGTCATCCTGGAGGAACTCCAGGACCTGAGCCACCACTGCTGAAAAGGGATCAATGTCTCTTGGGGAGAACCAGTTACAAAAGGACATCCAGATTGCATTGCCTCCTAGAAGCCTGTATTGTCCTGATCACCCTGGAGGATAAACTGTCCTGACTCAGGACTCTTTGCTCAAATGCCAATAGGTCAGCAGCAACCACTGCGGGTCCAACACTCCCTGGCTGAGGGAGATTCTGTCCCGAGGTATCCTCCAGGGTGGGGCCACCGACAGGTTGACCAGGTCGGCAAACCATGGTCTCCTGGGCCAATAAGGAGCCAGCAGAACTATCTGGGCCCTCTCCTCCAGAACCTTCCTGATTACCCCCTGAGTTAGAGGAAGAGGGGGAAAGGCATAAAGGAGACTTTGGGGCCATGGGCTGTGGAGAGCATCTGTCCCCTCCGCTCCTGGTGCTGGGAACCTGGAAAAGAACCTGGGCAGCTGGCTGTTGTCTGGGGTGGCAAAAAGGTCCAAGACTGGAAAACCGAAACAAACTGTCAATTCCAGAAACATCTATGTGTGCAGGCGCAACTCTGACTGGTCCACAGTGGTCTGGCTGAGCCAGTCTGCCTGCACATTGCTCACCACAGAAATGTGATATGCTTTGAAGGACTGAAGGTGTCTCTCTGCCCATAGGCCCAGCGCTTCCGCCTCCTGCATGAGGTACCTGGAGTGGGTACCCCCCGATGGTTTATGTGGGCCTTGGCTGATACATTTTCTGACAAAATGAGGACGTTGTCCAGCCATAGAGTCCTGGAACCTCCTTAGCCCCAAATGTGCAGCCCTTAGCTCCAGCTAATTGATGTTGTGGGTCACGTCTGCTGGAGTCCACTGGCCCTGAGTTATCAATGACTGGAAATGGGCCCCCCAGCCAAATAGACTGGCATCTGTCGTAATGGTAAGTCATCTGGACGTCTTGAATGAAACTCCTCTGTCGATGGCCTGGGACATCCACCACCTGAGTGACTGGAGTACCTGTTGGAGAACCCAAACTCTTGATTTGCTGGTCCCTAGGGACCGGTTGAATGGTGTGAATGTTCAACAGATGCTGAGGCCATCAGGCCACTTTTAGTCATGGCCCTTGACACAGGGCATCTGATGAAGAAACTCAGGGGAGGGGCCAGGAACTCAAGAGGGAGACTGCACCTAACGGTATTAAGTACCCAAGCGTCAGATGTCATAGCCTCCCATTGTCAAGCAAAAAGGCCTAAACGGCCTCCAATGGAGGCATTGGTCCCTCCCTTGGCTGGACTGACGAAAGGGACTACTTCCCGAGCCCCGAAAGGGGCATTTACCTGGCTGTTGCTATCTGTTCCTGTCCCGTCGCCTTCCTTGTTGGCCCAAAAATGGTCTTTGGGGTTGGCTGAACTCCAACCCTGACTCTTGAGGCTCAAAAGGACTGCTTCCGAGGATGAGAAACAACATTCGCCTCTGCGATATAAGGAGGGCATGGTCTTGCCCCTATTCTTGGCGTCCACCAAGATGGGGTCCAGGGCTTCTCCAAAGAGGCTAGAGCCCTTGAATGGAGCAGAAGCCAACCTCCATTTACTCTTAACGTCCGCCTGCCACTGGCGAAGCCATAAAAGGCGACGAGTCGTCACAGAGGCCGCAATGGAACGTAAAGTGAACTTTGTTGGATTGAGGGTGGCATCCGATGTAAACACAGCCACAGCAATCCTGATGGGTTCGTGCATCGTCGGGGGGATCCTCGCTTGTATCTGATGTAGCCAGAGCAAGGAGGTCCGAGTGAAGAATGATGCCTTAACAGCCCAGTGTGCCTGGACGACACCAGGCAGCGACTGAGCCCTTCTCACTGGATGAGTTAAGCCCAGGGCAGCCCAATCCAAGGGAATGCCCCCTCCGCTAAAAGCAGGCATGGGCAGGAGCCTAGGCTATGGTCCAAGCTGGAAGGGAGACTTACCAGCAGACCAGTAAGCCCCCAGATCATTTTCAGCGATCTCCACTTACCAATGGAAGAAGAAGAGGGGAAGGAAAAACAAAAAGTCCCAATAACCTTACAATTTAGATAGATGATGATCCAGGAATGTATAGAACAAATTTTCCCATGTCTCTACTCGACAGAAGACTGAGTCAAAATGGGAGGGAACCAGTCAGAGGAGGTGTGGCCAAAAAAGATGAACTCGGTCTCCAGGCAGAGAAGCAGAATTACTACACATTCCTGGATAATCTTCCCCTCCACTATGGAGAATACGCTACTGCCTTAATGCTGACAATTTAACAAACACCCCTCCCAGCTATCTTGCATGCAGTCCATCAAAATTCTGTAGAGATACAGGAATTATTCCTCCTTACTTCTCAGCTGGGAGAAAGAAATGGTACATGTGAAATCCAATCGAATCATTTGACAGGGAGACAGATACGCAAAAAAATATTGTTCTATTACTTAGATATTCATAAATAAAACAAAGACTGCTTATTCTGATTGTAATGGCATGGTAGTAGTATTTGTCTGGTTACCAAATCTGCTATTAGCTTTGATGGTTTCAAATTACAGCTTTGCAGATTGCCCTAATTGCAAATGTCAGTGGCAAATTAATTCTCAGAAAGAAAGCTGCTATAGCTTTAAAAAAATATTTTTAGTACTAAGCTGTGCATGCTTCAAAGTTCTTTCAATGCCTAGTGTAAAATGCATCTTGAGTTTCATCACAGTTCTGAAAAATTGTATTTCTTTGAGTACTCTTAATAGGGTTAATTTTGCTTCTTGGTCAAATTACAAGATTTCAAGACAGTTACAATCGGCTGAACTACAGGGATAAAGTTGTGCCCAACAATAGCAAGACCACAATTTTATCTTCTTCTCACCCATACACACAGAAAAAAAATATCAAAAATTTCAGTTGGCAACAATTAAACGTACCTCACTCTGGTCAATTTTGTTTTCCATAATTATCCAAACTATTGTTTGCAGTCCAGTTGATATATATTATTTTTCAAGGCACAAAGGTGAGCCATGAGATATGGAAGAATCTCTTAACTGCCCCACTTTCAGGAGGAGAGCTGAGGTTCAGAGGCACTTTTTTCCATTATGACCTCAATCCTCAAGAACACAATCCACCCCATAGAGGTGAGACAGGCACCATCAATAATAGCTTTCAGAAACTTGTTAAAACCAAGTTATTCTGGAGGAATTGGGGATGATCTGTGACATCATAGGGTAATTATGTTTTGTGACTTTAATTTAACTTATAGTAATTTTAATTCCAGGTTTCTGTGGACATTTTATTATTGCACTTCGTCATGAATCATCAAGAGTTATGAAATGTGGCAGGAGAAGCTTGTTCATCCTGTATGTTCAATTGGTGAATCAAGGGCCAGAAAAAAGCATTTTAAGGCAACTGTTTCGAACAGCTTTCAACCATTTGTTTCTTGCTTTTCTCTGTTAACATATGAGAACATAATCCTCTGGCCTAAATTTGAAAGTGATGAAACAGTGCCTTGAAAAAAGCATCAGAAGCTCAGTTCAAGCCATAAGATTTTCATCCTCCTAGTTTCAACCAAAGAAGCAACTATATATGTTTGCATGCTAGGTGAGTGGATTTCCCAGAAAATTTGTTCACTGCATAAATTATTCCCATTTCTCCTATTCTATATTCTATAGATCACAAGATTTATTTCTAAGTACAAAAGACATATGGGTGAGATTGCAATGAAAAAAAGGTATAGCCTTGTCAGCAAGCATTGTTACCATTATTTATGACAGTCACAACATGCAGATTTGCAGTTATGATTCAGAGTAGAATCCCACTTTGGAATACATTCACTTCAAATTTATGCAGAGTTAGAGGCTATCAAGTCATCTCAGGTGTTGGGATCTAGCCTTGTTTCAAATATTTATCCTATAAATCACCAATAAATTTAAGTAAAATGCACATTCGGAATTTCTTAACATTTTATTGTTCCTCACAGGTCTTCAATGACTTCAAAGGTGAAATCTATAAAATTAGTAATATGTCCTCTAAACAAACATTGCTTTCATCCAATAATCAAGCTGATTTACTCAGTAATCATTAGTTCTCTGGAAAATGTTGGCCATTTGTTTACTCTCTACATGAGTTGTAATTTGCAGGTTGAACTATTAGCTATCAATACAGTAAACTCTTTTTAGTTATACATTTTAAAAATTTAATTGGAAAATAAAGTTACATTTTAACTACCAATGGGAAACTTGATTCTTTAACTGCTGTAGTTCATGATGGATCCATTCAGGATTGACTTTAAATCAATCTATTCAAAACCTCTCACTACAGCTCCTCTATCCAGCAATGCTATTTGAGGTTTGCAGATTCTTTGCAAATATATTAGCTGATAAATAAAGTTTGGTGTAAGTGATTAAGGAGCTGGCCTAGAATCTCATAGACTATGAGTTTTAGTCCCCACCTTAGGTATGAAAGCTAAATGAAAACTCTTTCACCCCAACTCATCTCATAGGGTTGCTGCTGTGTACTGTGGGAACATAGGAAGAAGGCATATTAGGTATGTTTCCCACCTTGAGTTACTTATAAAGTAATAAAGTCAAGATAAAAATCTAATTAAAAATAAGAAATGATGGCATTCTAGATATTGTGCAGCCAAATCTGTAGTTCATAACTTTTTATTTTTCATCCTGAGGTAATCTACTATGAAAAATGGTTAGGAAACGATGGACACAGACCAAGAAGGTGTATATGATTTCTGAAACCAATTTACCCATGTCATCTACTTCATATCTAATCTATCATGTTATTCTATTGTACCTTATTTGTATAGTAAATGTTAATGTGAACAATCAACAATTAGCTTTCATAGTTAGAAAACTACAATAGGCCTATAAGAATTGGGGTTATTTTAAATTCCTCAATATAATTCAACTATGTTATAGTCTATGCTCATAATACCTTAGAACAGAGTCCACAGCCATTTATCAAACAAAGATTCAATTCTGACATCATGCCAATTCTTTAAGCTTCTACAAATACAACAGGTTTAGACCTGTTTTTGTTTTCTATTCTTTCAAGGTTCATATTACTAATATGTCCAATGTCTAAGAGGTTTTGCAGAAGAAAGGCTGTACAAAATGAGTGCAAGTTTTTTTCAAATTATTTTCTGAATTGCAGGTAAACAAATGATTGTGAGGCTATTTTTAAAAATCTCATATTTGGTATTATAAAAAAATATAAATTTCCAGCAAAATTTGAAATACACAAATTAAAGAACTGATTTAAATTTTGCTTTTCTAAAATAAAACAAAGGGCAAAAATTTTATTGTTGGTGACACTAAATATACTACAGTGTTAAATTACTATGGCATCTGCAAACATAAAATATTTTGTTCAATAGTACAAATAGATTTTCATGTCAGTGAACCACAGACACAACAGGCAGCCTACATGACTAAGAATTTGTATACCAATTAGTTTAATCATTATTTCAGTTATTTACAAAGCCTTGATTTAACTCACTTTGTATATGCTACTAGGTTTATACAGAAATATTAAGTATTCATTAACCTACAGCATTATCTTATGCTTCTGTTCTCAGAAAAAAGTTACATTTCCCTTAGTGAGATTGTTTCCCATATTAGTAGCTACTACTAAAGACCAAACAATGCATAAGCAAGTAAAATACTTTATTATGGTCCTAGATCAAAACTTTAGGAGTTGTATTTATACCAGGGCGGGATGCATTGAAGATAATAAGGGCATGTTGTTTTAAGAATTCTCTTCTTGGTTCATAAGCCTTCAGTTTTGTATTAGTATGTTTTGGAGCTGCATATACTTTGAAAATGATTCGGAAGAGTTTTGGCTGTCTTACAAGTAACATATATCTTTGATATTCAGTAAAGCACACCACTTTTTAAAAAATGCTTCTTATGAACCGGAAAAATATGCTAAGCTTTAAGGAGTCCATTTACAATGCATCCACAACTATTTTTCAGACTTGCTCAGAAACATGAAAAAAAAGTCAGAGCTCTGTAATGAATGACAAAGAAAGGCACTTATAAGACATTTAAAGTCTATAATGCTACTACAGCAAACCTGCTTGTTCCTTGTTTTTAAGCAATCTAGACGGATCTAAACGTAGGTGATCTGTGAATTTAGCATAATTTAACTTGTTCTGCACCATTTGTCACAACTCTTCTAATTATGTATTTGGACCTAGAGATTAGATGTGGGGTAGACTATTTCTGGATTGAATTTTGTTCCTGAAATTGTCAAAACATCTGTCCCTTTAAGTGCCCACATCACTAAGGATCAGAGATAGGCAACATTTCTTTCCTAAACTGGAATTGATGGCCTTATTTATTTATTTATTTATTTATTTATTTACTTACTTACTTACTTACTTACTTACTTACTTAACTTATTTATTTAAAATGTTAATACAACCCTAAATAGGAGTGCCTCTGTATATCATCCAGAGTCTGCAGAATAAACTGTTAACGATATTGTGACATTCCACCATGTTTCTAAACGTACAATAACCCACTTATTCTGCACCACAAAATTACTACTAATTTGCTGTGTTATAGGTACTATCTTCAGAAAACTATCAATTTCAATAGCAGCACAATCATCTTAATTTGTATAAAAACCAAAGCTAACCACAAAGAGCATTTGAATTTAATTCTTTAAGAACCTCACAGTTTACCACTGTTGCATATAAAACCATCCCAATGCAAGGTATAAGATAAAATTTTATAGAAGTTATAAACCAAATATATTACAATGAAGCCTCTGTCTCAACACTGTCTTCCACAATTTACCTCAACAGAGGAACTAAACCCTCAAGAACACTGTCCAACATCCCCACTGCAAGAAAGCATCCTAGAAGCATGCTATCAAATGCAACAATGTTAAGGCCTTCTACTGCAAGTAACACATGGGTAAAGAATAAAGGAAAACCAGTTTAATCTGTTTAGATTATCAGTTCGATCTGATAAGACCTGAAGCTATAATATCATTTCATACTTAACTCTTAACCAGTCTATAACAATATTTAAGCATTCATTCTGAATTAATAATCCTACATTTCTTCGTTAGCAGTTACCAGTAGCACCAATATGATCACTAAGACCATGCAGCATTTCAGATTTAATTCCCAAAAGAAATTTGGGAGTGCAGATTAGTGCCTAACTGCAACATGTAATTAGGTTGTGCAGAGGAAATAAAACAGGTGCTAAATTCATGCTCTCATATACTCTGAAACACTTTTTTGAGACTGAATGCAAAGTGCTGTACAACTCTAAGAGTTAATGTGAAATGATCTCAAACAGGCACATATGGAAGTGGAAAGTATACTATGGCACTGCAGCATCTGCACTGAATTTTAAAAAATCCAAATAGTTCCCTAAATTGTACTGTGTCACACACAGCTGTAGACTGAAGCCTAAATATTTTATTCCTATTTAACTGAGCTCTAACAACTCCTACTAGCACCATGTTTCCCAGGAATCAGTTAAGAAAAAAACAAAATTGATTATACTATTCTAAAAAGTTTGGAATTGAACAGTCTGGAGTGCATGAAATAACCCAAAAGTAAGATGTTTCATAACATGTACAAGGATTGTAGAATAGTTCGAGGTCAGTATTAGTTTTGGTAGTATTTGATATAGTATTTAATAAATAAAACAGTATTGATGCTTCAATACTATTAACATTATCCAAATCCATCCTGATTTAATGTCAAATAATGTTGTGGTTTTTTTTTTGTCATATGCCATATATAGCATGCTCTATCATGATACATTTCCCCCACAGAATTTTTAAAAATTACTAAGTCATAACTCTATAAAAAGGGAAGCTCACAAGGAAATGTGTATAATATGTATTGAAGGCTAATTCAAACTTCTAAAATCTTCCAGACTTATCCCCAAAACAATTGACTGCTACCTAGCAGTTTTTAGGGGAGCTGTATCTGAGGAAACAAACATCCTGTGTAACTCAACCGCATCTCAACAGTAACAGGACTGTAACAGTTATTCACAATGACCAACCTAAGAGAATATAAAGCTACCTTTCTTATGTACAAGAACACATTTCATGATTAGGTATATAGTCCATAGAAACCAATAGAACCAATAGAAACCAGATAGGAGGCAAATTCTGTGATGACCTTATACTTCCTTAAAAAAACACCAATGTCTCTGAGAATAATTCATTATTTTATGTAGTTTCTCCAAAATCATAATAATTGGGGTCTGAAAGGACTTAAGGAAGTAACCTAGCAGCAAATAACTCTTATCATATCAAATATTTCAATGAAAATAACATGTTTTGATACAAGTTATGTAATAATAGTTGTTCAGTGATAGTAATATTCTATTACTTAAGACAATTAAAAATATCTGGATCCCAAATCTAGAATTAAATGTAAAATAGCTTTCTAGAAAGATCAAATTTAGTAATAGTTACCTAAATCTTACCTCCCTATAGTGATAGATACAGCAAAAGAGAAGCTATTCCAATTACAGTCATAATAATTTTATTATTACACTTATTTCATTTTCATTAAAATCAGCATATTTTGAGCACCAAAACATTGAAAGTATTCATAAAAAAATCAAAGCAGCATCACATAGAAATCATGTATTATAGTTGAAAATTATTAAATGTATCACAATATATTATTTGTTCAGGATAAAAACAGAAAAAAGGATATTAAAAATATACTATTTATTCTTCCTAAATGCATACAAATAGCTCAATGTGATATGGATTTGACTTTGTCTTTGGTCATCAACTTCAAGTTGTATGTTGTATCCTACAATAACTTGCAATATTAGGCATATCATTAAACATCATGACAATTGTAGCCAAGTAACTTATGCTCTAGGACTTGATATAAATCTTAATTACTGACAAAGTACACAGATAGCTTTAATAAATATTCCAAGGAGAGGGGAGGAAATGATTCCATCTGCTCTCTTTTCTTAGATTGATCAGTTTGACTATATGAATTATATGAATTCATATACCCAACTACTGTTTCTGTAGCAACAGCACATTCTTTACCCACTATGTCACATCAAGACTAAACAATATACTGCAAGAAGCAATTGGTTTTTTTAATAAGATTTTTCATTTATATACAAGACATTCTTAGAAATGTTTCTCTAACTTTGGTGAAATGTAAATAGATTATCTGCCAAAACAATTTAGTGTCTAAGGGATTATATGGAAAGAAGCTGTTAGAAGCTTTTATGTTTGATATTCTGAAAAACAGAACAAGGCCTAGGTTATAAGAGTGATTCTGTTGCCTATGGAATTTTGTGAAAAGTCTTATTCTTCCATATTTCAAGGCAACAAACAATTACCGGAATTAACATTTGATAAGAAACAATTCTACAGTTGATGTTATTTCGATACAGGTATTTTACTAAATTAAACCTTCTGAAGTTAAAACTAATTACAAAAATCTAATTACATAATGTACTATTGTTACCTCATATTGTCACCACTCCCAATATTTCCCCCTTATTCATTTTCCTACTGTAAATGAGCATTTATATTTTTTTCATGGTTTCTCAATATATGCATATTTTCAATCATTTTTGAATACTGCAAAAATTATTGCTATATTTAAAAATATGACCCACAATGATAATTTCAGTGATTTTTCAAGTTCAACATTTAGGTTTTTTTTAATTATAGTTACTT
>JANHGD010002889.1:105122-116343 GCA_027560375.1 Imantodes cenchoa
GATCTAGGAGGACACCCAAATTGCGGGCCCGATCTGAGGGGATCAATTTTTCACCCCCCAGTTCCAAGGCAGGGTAGATGTGATCACCCTTGGGAGGCAACATCCATAGCCACTCGGTCTTGTCAGGGTTGAGCTTGAGTCTGTGTATGTTACATACCGTATGCTTTTAAAAAGTGATGCTGGTAATTCTTTATTTGTTATTCTGGATACATTTTGATGTAATATACTGGCAGAGATGCTCTTTGTGACAGAAAAAAGGTTTGTTAAATTACAGAAGGACATGTGCCAGGAGTGTTGTGAAAGAGGTATCTTGGTATTCTTTAGATGCATGTAGTTTAACTGCAAGAATTAACAGCCAGTGGCAACAGCTGTGGCTGAACATTTGGAACTGAGCATCCTGCTGCTAGAAAGTGCTTAGATTGAGGAAGTCTGATGCGGAAAACACTCACTGATAGTATGTAACATGGAATAAAAATACATACTAGAACTGTATCCTGCCATCTGCTTAGAAATAAAGGAAATGGGCACATAAAAGAACATGCTAGGCTGAGATCCAACTCTTGCTTTCCCAGAATCCCTTGCAACAACTCTCTGGTATAAACAAAGGAAGCAATGGCTTGACTCTTACTTGTTTGAGAGCTGAATGTTCTGGTATCTCTAACAACTCAATGTGACGTTCCTCTGCTTGACTTATGAAGGCATCTTTAATGTCTTCAGTAACACAACAGGCCTGGGGTACAGGAACAACCTAGGAGAAGAATATTTTCACAGCACTTAGGGAATGGAAAAAGGAAATTAAAAAAAGCAATATTCAAGGCGATTTAAGAGCTCCATCATTGGGACCAAAGAGGGCCCCTCAGCAAAGGTTATCATCATGATGAAAGTCAAATGCCTTTCTTGCAGTCTTAAACTTATGGACGTAAAAGAGAAAATTGACTGTGGGAGACTAAGTATTAAGGACTTGTTTTTCTTCTGGAGTCCTCAGTTTTCTTGCCTCATTTATACTCTCTGTGGTAGTCGGATGCTGTTCAGATACTGTTTCTGGTCAGCCAAATAGAAACTACCACAATATATCACTAGAAAAACATGATGGTATAAGCAAAACATTGTTTATGAAGAAAATGTACAGGTAATGTTTATACTGAAGAAAAGAAAGATATTCCATGATTCTTAGTGCTGTTAAAACCATCAAATCATACCCCAAATATTCAGAAATTTTCACTAAAATTAAATTAAAAACATTCTGCAAAGGCAGAAGCGCCTCACCTGGAGCTGGAGGTGTTGACTCCTGTAATTTCTTTCATAAATCACACACCTTTTCCCTTTGGCTTTGAAGAATTTTTTCAGCACAGACTTGTACTGCTCAAATTCTTCCACTGCTTCTGAGGCCAGCTCGACCATTGACTGATAGTGTCCAATGGGCAAAATAAGGACATGATCAGGTGACAAGCCCCCTTTGGCAAGGGCAAGATAGCACTAGAAAAAGAACCCATGAAACACTGGTGAGAATCATTAGCACTCCATAGCCAATCTCTTCATGTTATTAATGTTAAACCCATAGGAACAGTATTGACATTCTGAAATGTTACATTGTCCGAATCTTTCCACTCACAAAGAAACAAAAGTTACAGAGAAAACTATTAAAAAGTCATTATTAGAAGTTTTTATGTCGCTTTATTGACAAAAGAACCAGAGAGAAAATGGATTATCAATAAACGCAATAAAGTTTGTGCAGGATGCTGCCAAACGATAACCAAAGAATTGTGGAAGAAGAGAGTTTGTCAACATCTGTTTAACACTGACAGAAACGTGTATTATGAATAACCTTTAGGAATGAAAAACAAGTACTCTGTTTCACATCAGCCTGATGAATGAACAATATTCGAAAGAGCTGCCACTGATCTCCTGTCTACAACACCAACAAAGTCCAAATCAACTGTATATTTCGAGTATCTTGTAATATATATAATTCAGCCCTCTCATCTTTAAAGCATAGACACTGGAAAATAGATACTTACATGAGTGCCAATGGTCACCACTAAATGCTTCTCAACATCTGGGCTGGCAAGGCAAAACCAGCAGGCAGCTGTTGGCAATGCTTTAAAATCAGAGAGGAAATAGGTATCAGAAACTCAGCAGTGACTTAAAACAGGACATCACCAATGACTTCTGCTAAATCTTTAACAGGACGTCCTTGAAGGCTAAGATGGGTCAAACGGGTCTTTTCCCCTCTTTTCTCTATTCTGTCACCATTAAAGAAAATGCTTCAATGCATGTTGTGCTAGATCAGGGGTCAGCAACCTGTGGCTCTGGAGCTGCATGAGGCTCTTTCATCCCCCTGCTGCGGCTCCCTGTTGCTGGTCGGCACCACAATTTTGAGAAGAGCTTCCGGTTGGGGGAAGGGGGAAGCAGGGTGTGCCAGGAGGAGACTCTATGGCAAGAAATGGGTTTTCCAGCCAACTCCACAATTGATAGGGCTTTCGGTTAGGACAGGTAAAGGATAAAGGATGCCGTGCTTAGGAGGAGACTCTATGGTGGGGGAACCGGACTTCCAGTCGCCTCCAGAATTGAACCGGGGGGGCTTCTGGTTAGGACCTTTGTGGCTCTTTGAGTGTTTAAGGCTGCCGATCCTTGGGCTAGATACTATCTCTCAACGTACAGCCAAGAGTTTGTCTTAATTTGTTTGGATCAATGATAAGACCAATAAAATCAAAGTCTTTTATCAATACAGTGAGGCGAGTCCTCTTGGACTTTCCCAAGCACCTTAGTTGTTTTATGTGAATGTATTAAATCTGCTGGTCCCCCTGAACACTTTCAAAACACAAAATATTCTACTTTTAGAAGAAAACGAACGTGATCCCTCCACTAATTTATAAAAATGAAAGGTAGGTAGCCAACCTTGGGTTTAGGCCAATTGTGCTTGTTTTTGCTCAACATAAATGAGTCTGGTACTCACGGGGCTTGAAAGGTGATCGCTTAGGTGGACGTCTCTCTTCTCCTTTCATAGGTCGTTTCTTTCCTTTAGACTTGTTGCTTAAATCGAAAAAAAATTGGCTAGCAGGCTCCTCCTTTGGAAGCAAAACAAAATTGTCCGTTAGGGCAGAGGGCAAATCCAGAAAAGATTTGTTTTTATGTGTATTTCACCATGACGTTACACATCTGGATTAAGGCTTTTTGAAAAGCAGCTGGAACATGAGGAGTCCCTAATACAGATTAAACATATGTGTGTTTGTGCGTGTGCACATATACATGTATGTGTGTGAAATAAAAGAAAGAACGAACGCAGCTTTTTTTATTTTTAAGGAATGTTATAAACTCAGAATTTTTAAGGAAATATGGAAAATTGCCTCGGATCAACTAACTAACCAAAAAAAGAGGGAAAATCAGTGCTATGTAGAAGAGGAAAGGAAATGGGAAAGTGTGTCTGGTTTGTGCTGATGCAGCCATAGATCTACTCCAAATGTCACATGGTCCTACAAATGTCCAGCAGAAGAGTCCCGACTCATTAAAGAAAGTTGTACAGTTCTATCTAAGAGGATGATAGCAGAATTGGAACACATTCATCAGAGGCAGTGGCAGTGTGTAGCTATCCCAGACCATCCAAAACTGTGTTATAAATTCAGAAAGCCCAAGAGATTGGAAAATATGAATGCTGAATCCCTCTACCTTTGCATCTGGTAACTGAGAAGCAAAACTTCCTCCATCCCCAGGCTTTCGGTATGGGTTCTCGGTGGTATCTTGGGGCTGCTTGATGAGTTCTGCAGAATCCATTAAATTCATTGGAAGAATGCTGAATGCGTAGAGATACTGAGAGGAAAAAAAAAAGGAATAGAGCCACAGCAGAAAACTTGCAGGGTACAAAGTTACAGGAGATGTAGACACACATACACACACATCAAAAGGGAAGGACCAGCCCATATGCAGGAGATTGTACCAACTGAAACAGCTGTATGTATTTGCACATTGCCATAAGGCATATATGGTTAATTGGGTTTTGGCTTAGCAGATTTCATGAGTCAAGCCACTGCAATTGGCAAGCCACATCACAGCAAAATGAGGGACGTAGCAAAGGCAACTGATAGATCGCAAGGGAGACTAGGAAAGACTGTAGGGGACCTGCAAGAGAGGCCTAAAGTGAGGCTAAGGGAGGGATTGGTAGGGAATGTGCCTCCTGGCCATGCCAAGCATACAACTTTTTGTGACACTGGCTGTAATCCCAATATGCTCAGAAGCACTAGTATATTGGGTACTCCAGCATAAACTGGTGGGCTTTGTGATCTGTGAGACAAAATATATGAAAGCCAATAAAGCAGTTCATAAAAAGGAAATTAACAATTAAAGACGGATCTCATCCTTCAATGCAAAACATCAAATGCAAAACAACTTTTGGGCTTCCTTTAATGGAAATATTATTGTAGTCAAATATCTTGACCAAAATTAAACTATGTTGCTTAGGACAAGAAATATGATCAGCTTGTATACAACCTGGTTATTTCTCTGTTCAGTTCAGGTATGAAAAGGCAAAAAAGTCTCTGTTCACCTTTCTTTTATCAGTATTGCCAACATCGGCCAGGGCGATGAATCTGCTGACATGTTGTGCAGTTTCTTGAAGAACAGCATGGTTTCTATAGAAAGAATTTTGCACAGATTTTAGAAAACATCCCCTGATCTGAAAGATATTCAATTGCCTTGAAGAGATGAAACTCTTTCCCCCCCGCCCCCCCCAAAAAGATTCCTTTTGGAAACTTCAGTCTGTATAATGTGTTTATATGCAACATGAATTCCACTTAAAATTATCCATGTCTATTTTTTGTGTTAAAATTTATATTTTACCGGTCTGATACTGCCCTGATAAACCGGTCTCACTGGAAAACACTTACGCATTTAACTAATTCCATAAAAAGTTGATTATGAAATTACTTCTCTCTTTAAGAATGGAGGGCAAGACTATAAAAAGTTACTATTTAATGACTATGTATTATCTCCAATATCAGAGGCAGCATGCTTTAATACAGCAAATTATTGGGTTATGACTGAAAGGTGTTGGCATGTCCTGGTCTTGCTGGTGGGTTTTCTGTAAGCAATTACAGGTACTCTTAAACTTACAACCATTCATTTAGTGACCATGTGAAGCTACAGTGGCATTGAAAAAGCGACGTATGACAGGTCCTTGCACTTATAACGGTCGCAGCATCTCCACAGCTATGTGATCAAAATTCAGGCACTTGGCATGCATTTATGACAGTTGTAGCAACTTGGGGTCCTGTGATTGCCATTTGCGAACTTGCCAGCTGGATTCCGACAAGCAAAGCCAATGGGGGAAGCCAGGTTTATTTATTGACTGCATAATTCGCTTAACAATTCACTTGCAGCAATTTGCTTAAAAATTGGGACCAACACTGTCATAAAATCAGATGTAACTCACTTAACAACTATCTTGCTTAGCAAGGAAAATTCTGGTCCCAATTGCGATTGTAAGTCAAGGACTACTTGTAGTCACTGTGGGAACAGAACATATGGTGGGCTTTGTTTTGATTTAGTTTTCTCTTTTTGTGGTCTTATACTTATGCAAATTACTTCATTAACAAATGTACTGAGACAACTTTGCTGCAGTTTTAGAAATGGGTTTACTGTGTACAGCAATTATTACTCAAGGATTCACATACCTATAAGGCAGCCTTTCATAATTGATTTTCTGAAGACCAGCAAAATGGTATCTGGGCTTTAAACTTGCAGCCAGGATAGATACTAACCCTGAACTACATTTCATAGAGTTCACATCTCCCTGTAAAAAACAACAATGGTCACGCACAAATATTTAATTTTTATTTACAGTGGATTTATATATAGAAAATGTATCAAGAATGCTTCCATGGTCTAAATCAAATAACAAGAGTTTATTAAACTGGTTTCCTACCTGACTCTGGGTGGCTCACAACAATCAATCAAAGAAATTACATCCAGATCATTAATACATAGAAAATAAAGCCAGTTTGATGTAGTGATTAAGATGCTATCCTAGAAATCAGTGGGCTGTTAAGTTCCACATTCCCTTAGGCAAGAAAGCCAGTTGGGAGTCTTTTAGTCAGTCACTCTCTCTTAATCCAACCCAGTTCAAAGGGCTATTGCGAGGAAAAGACGAGGTGAGAGAATTCCATATGCTGGTTGCCTTTTTATTTTTAGACACACACACACACACACACACACCCTGGAGGGGTGGGGTGGGGTGAAGAGAAGGAAAAAAAATCGATAGATGGAATTAAGATCTAATAAGAATGCAAGCACAATATACTGAGGGGTCTCACTCTTCCTTGCCAAAGCCTGGGTGAAGAGCCAGGTCTTCCCAGTTCTGGACTTATCAAAAAGGAAAACCTCTCTCAAAAAATCCCTACGAGAGACATTTAATAGTTTTCCTGTATTCTTGTGCCCGATTTGCATTTAGTATTCTTTTATTTTACCATCGGTTATTATTATTAATACATTTTATGCTTTCATTCTTTACAATTTATAGTCAGCTTTTTCTACTAGGTTCATGTTAAAGATCAGAGTTATTATACTCACTGCCAATCTGGTACATTCCAGCTGCAGACTATGAGTCTTTTTGGAAGACATAAATCCTATCATACAATTCCTTTTCATTTCCAATGTACTACTTACTGGGCTGTTGCCAAAGGTCTCTACCCCTTTGGGCCAACAAGAGGTGAGCAAGATGTCCACACCTTTGAATTTTGAAGTGGATTGCAAGGAAGTCTTGAGATCAATCACATCCTTAGTACTGAAACAATGTGCAGGAGCTGGATCTTCTGTGGATTCAACCCCACTGAGATAAGCAATCTGAAGTCCTGAAGCTCCACTGAAGACACCTTTGCGTCCTAGGCATATAATGGAACATGATTCAGGGCAGAGAATTTGTAGGAAACACACTTTAACATACGGTACACTCAAATGTAAGGAATACCTAGTCCCAAATTATATATTTTAATTGATAGAGGAGTATCTCTGTTTTGTGCCGAAAGATATGAACTGGCCCTTGCCCAGTCTTTATAGAAGACATATGTGAATGTGTCAGTGATTCACACATCTTTCAACTGTCTTACGTTCTGGCTCAGCATAATATGTAAATTCAGTGAGAGTCTGGCATAGATAAAAAGTCAAACAGAGAAAAGATTGCAGAAGTATCACATTTTTTCTTCTTAAGAATGAATTGGAGTTGCAAGATTAGAAGAACCTAAGCCTTACTTCCATCTCCACGCTGAACTCAAGAAAGGGGAGCTAGGCAAACAGGGAAATACACAAAACGTTACACCTCTGCTTTGTGAGCTACTCTGGTTACCAATCTGTTGGTATTAAAGGTACTGGTTTTGACCTTTAAAGCCCTACATGGCATGGAGCTGAAGCAGTTGAAGCACTATCTCTCTTCAGATTACATCAGTCTGTTCCACCAGATCCAGCAGAGAGGGCCTGTTGTGGATCCCATTTCACGTGGTGGGCCTTTTTTTGCTGTGGCTCTCACTTTACAGAACGTCTCTTCCCCTGAAGTAAGGCTGGCCTCATTCCTTTTAGCTTTCTGGAGGTTCCTCCAGACCTGGCTGTGTCAGCAGACTTGGGGACCCTCGGAAATTGGCAAATACAGAGGGATCCTAGGTAATTAACAGCTCCTTTTTTTATTCTGTTTGTGCCTTTTATAATTTTAAACTTCTTTTAGTATTAACAATATTAATATTAATTTGTATATTATGTTTTTCACTGGGCAGTGTAAAAATATGAATGAATGAATAAATAAAACAAAATGTCTTTTCTTTCCTGCAGTTTCTAAGGCATGGACAGATGCCAGCAGTTTTCCAAAATGCAAATAAAAGCTAGACAGAACTACAATGAATAGATGTATCAACCTTGGGGGGCGGGGGGCAGGGGATATGGAAACAATTGTGAATACTTCAGAAAATTCACATTCTGATGTTTAAAAAAGGACATCATTTAAACAAAGAGGAAGTTAGTCAAAGACAGTCAGAATCCCAGCAGCAATCAGCTCTTTCTTGCCTCGTAGGGGCTTAAGAAGCCCTTTGATCTCGGGAATCACATCAGCCAGTGCTCAGCTATGCCTAGCAAATACCTCTCACATCACAAGAAGCTTATATGAGAATCTTGGAGAAGGCAGAAATTCCAACTTTATATCCCCAAAATTAACTCATAAAAATAAAATTTCTAGGTTACCTAGATAAGTGATGTTCTCAGCTAGTTCACATCCGCTGACATCAGGAAAACAATGCACTGTTTCATCATTATTGGCACCCAACACGTACGTCTGTATAGGAGCTAAAGAACCCCCCTCCCCAAAAGTACAGTTAAACAAAAAAACCCAACAGAAATGCATTTTTAGTATGACTAAATATTTTAAGTCAAAGTTTTATTTTACACACATTAATTTTAAATTTAAGAAATTCCTTGCCATTCCAGTATATGCTGAGGAATAATTTTTGTGCTTCATGCAAATGATAGTGAGGATTTCCCGTTATCTGCTATTTAAAAGCATCCTCTCTGTATTTTTGAACAGTAACACAAATACACACACACACACACAGTATAATTCTGTTCACTACCCATTTATATGGCTTCTATTTTAAAAGGTTTTTCTCTAGTTTTCCTGGAGCACAGAAGTCAACTGATGTTTCATTTCTAGCAGTTGTAGCAATCTGTTGTTTTTCTGTGTATCTGACAGTCACAATTTTGTCTGAATCTAATTGAAATATTTTTACTTTTGAGGTTGTATATATTCTATGAACATCTGAATAAGTAGCTTAGTAACAAAAATTGTCGTTATACATGTGGAATGTTATGTGATACATGCCACATTAGAGTAATAAGATGTTTGTTTTGATATGGAAACCAGCAGTATACACATTTAATTTGTGATCAAAGTATCCGTGGGAATAGGGAATAGAAGACAAATATTTTGATTAAAAAAAGTGGGACCGTATAGAAATGTTAAGAGAATTTATCTGAATTGGCTTTAGTATGTATACAAATATCAATATTTCTCATTGCCAAACTTCCTATTGTGAAGAATTTTCATTTGTTATAGAAAAGTCAGCAAGCCAATTTCCTCAAGTGGTACAGCCCAGATATAGTAAGTAAAAATGAGTTCTAAGCTGCAGTGACAGATTTGTGAAAAAGATTCTACTACACGACTGTCAGTTGCAAAGGCCAACAGGTCCTGCTGAACAGTCACTTTCCTTACCTTTTTTTGCTCCTGTTTGATAATCTTTCCATTCTGAATCTTGAGCAGAGCCAAAGAAGTTTCCCACACACACAAGGAACTGTAAGAACATTTCATACAATGTTTATAATATTGATTGGAATAACCAAAGGAGATGTGTCAAGATGAAAATACCTCATCTTTAAAATGCTCTCCGAATTATACATTTGCCTGTTCAATCTGGGATACCATAATGGCCTCCCTAGCTATTTTGGCAAGGCCATTTAAGTACAGTAGTGATTTATCAGTACTTACAGTTGAATTTTCAAAAAGAAAAGAGCTACGGTGCACATGGACTTATTTCTATATTTTTCCCTTTAGGAAGGATATAAAAATTTCACTTCTTAGCAATTTCAGCTAGAGAGGCACAATAAGCTAATTTTAAGCTCAAGAGTTCAGCTAAGGTAATGTCTTAAAAATCTATATGGATGACAAATTTTTGGGATGAAATAATTAAAAAGTATAAAAATGAACACAATCCTGAGGTGACATGAAATATCCTTTCAAAGCAGAAACAAAGGTGATGAATTCAACAAGGATAGTCCCAAAGATGCTTTTTCATGGGGCAACTGGACTTTTTGGTTTTTCTTTTGAATATGTTTTGCTTCTCATCCAGGAAGCTTCTTCAGTGAGAAGCTTCTTGGATAAGAAGCGAAATGTCTTCAAAAGAAAAATCAGAAAGTTCAGTTGCCTCTTGAAAAAGCACCTTTGGGACAACCATGACCTGGATGACTGAGAATCTCCATAGACATTTAGCTCAACAAGAGTAGATTCAATATATTTCTGTGTATTTTCTCCATAATGCATTCTGCTGGGTTTTTTTTAAAGTGGTGCATTATTTTCATTGTTTTACCATAATGATGCTTTAAATCAGTTGTAATTCACCTAGAGAATTTGGGCGATTGAGTGGATTAAAAAGTTTAATCTGTTGAAGTGATACAAATAGCCTGTTCAATACCAAAAAAATTATCTATAATATATATTGTATAGCATGTTGTTTTGATCAGCTACATTGAAATGTCAAATTTGGAACTGTATCTCGCCATACAGTAACATAATTCCATTAGTGTTTCACTACCTCTATGCAGCTTCTCAGATTCTTTAGAAGGTGAAATAAACAAAATGGTGATTGGTTGGAAAAAGAAGGGAATCCAATGCTGACATAAACAATGAACTGATTCCTCATTTGGCAGGTACTGAGGACTATATAAGATAGAGGTATTTTCATTCTGAAGCTTCAATGCTTGAGGATGTTATCCTATGGAGGCAAACTTACATCAAATGCTCCACTTTTCTTCTGAATAGCTTGAACTCTGGAATACAAAGCTCCAAATTTTCCTTCTACATCTCCACAGGCCAACCTAAGGAAAGAAACGAGCATGTCTCAAGCAGAGAAAAAGCCCCTGAATCAACAAACTATGGCGGGGCACACTGGGGAATAAAATAATCTACAAAAACTATTGACAAAAGGGGTTCTTAAGTGACTATTTTGAAGAAATGCAGTGACGTGAGCCAGAAAAGTCATGAAACATCCCCATTCCTCAAGTAGCCAGAGCCCAAGCAAAGTGTGGGCTCCTCCATCTTTAATAACTTCAAATAAAGAGATCTCCCCAAACCCAACCCCCCAAATCTTTAACTTTAGACTGTCTACAGTTGACCTCTCCCCATTTCTAAGAGGTCTGTAAGGGGCGTGCATAAGCGCACCAATGTGCCTACCGTCCCTGTTCTACTGTCCTCTTTTATCGTTATTTCCCCCCCCTACTTATGTTATGTTTATACAAACAATTACTATTCTATACATGTTTGACAAAATAAATAAATACATAAATAAATAAAAAAATTTTTTTATCTCGGCAGCATAAAAATTAAGCTCCTGGTCTTAATGTGAGTGTAAAAAAGGCCGCAAAGGACTGAGCTTTACTTCCTTTCTCTAGAATCCAAGGGTGGCTTGGAATGGGGGTTAGT
>JANHGD010002890.1:22575-32831 GCA_027560375.1 Imantodes cenchoa
CAAAACAATGCTATTTACTGCTTTTTATAAAGAAATACAATTAATATTATGCAGAATTGAGTTCAGCCTTTTGGCCCAGCCCTCCACAATATTTTTAGTTTCTCATGTGGCCCCATGGAAAAAATAATTGCCCATCCCTGCTCTAAGCAATGGTGGCGCAGTGGTTAGAATGCAGTATTGCAGGCTAACTCTGTCAACTTCCAGGTGTGTGATCCTCATCAGCTCAAGCTTGACTCAGCCTTCCATCCTCCGGAGGTCGGTAAAATGAGGACCCAGATTGTTGGGGGCAAGTTGCTGTCTCTATAAAGCCATTTAGAGGGTGGTAAAGCACTTTAAAGCGGTATGTGAGTCTAAGTGCTATTGCTATTGTTAAACAAAGCTTGGTGCTTTGGAAAACCAGTAAAACTAAAGTTTCATGGTTTGAACACATTTTATTACCATCAAGAACAAGTGATACAGGTATTAAAACACGGTAATACAGGTATAAAAATCCCATGGCATGGGATTAATCCCTTTTTGTTCAAAAGAGACAGTTTAGGAGGAATCCTTTGCCTTAGTCATCCAGCAGACAGAGTTGTCTTAGATGCATATTAATTTTTAAATCAACTAAACTCTGTGTGTGCATCAGAGTGCATAATGGCACAAAGAACAAGAAAACAAATATTAACAATTATAAGCATTTGCTCTGGCTAAGTAAAAGCCAAATATGCTTGAGGCACAAGACAGGGGAGGGTTCCTAATTTTTTTTACTACCACTCTGGGCGTGGCTTATTTTGTGGGTGTGGCTTGTCGGTCATGTGACCGGTTGGGAGTGGCCAGTCCAGCGTTTAGTGAAAAGCATTATTGCAAGGAATCAGCAGAAATGTCTCAGTTCTAAGGAGGAAATGCTTCGTCTACCCCCCGATGTGTTCAAGATGAGACGAAATGAAATGAGGCAAGAAGGGACTCGGCTCTTTCCTCTTTGGAAAGCTTGCAGGAAGGCAGCGCATGAGCAGTAGAATTTTTTTAAAAAATTTTTAAAAATGTTTTTAAAAAGATGGTG
Source organism: Imantodes cenchoa (assembly GCA_027560375.1). Classification (NCBI taxonomy): domain Eukaryota; kingdom Metazoa; phylum Chordata; class Lepidosauria; order Squamata; family Dipsadidae; genus Imantodes; species Imantodes cenchoa. The sequence goes on from JANHGD010002890.1 coordinate 23,618, forward strand.
GCACCCAGGGACCGGCAACCAACTGGACCGGGACGGGTGACGTCACCAGTGGGCCGCTACCGGTGGGGGCGCAGTGGACCGCACTGGTAGGAACCCACCCCTGGCACAAGAGATCCCCTTTGCTTCATATAGCCTACCTTTCCTTTTTTTTCTCCTCCCTAAATGCATTTCCTGACTCACTCTACAGTCTTCTGAATTCTGCTTTCTAGCTGCTTTTCTTTTCTCTTTCATTTCTCCTTCATTTTTTCTTTTCATTTATCTTTTCTCCTTCATTTACTTACTGCTTTTCATTTTTTTTCCTGCTGATCTCCAATACTTCTGGTGGATCTCTCCTTCCCCTCTTTCAAAATCCCTCTGGCTTCAGCCTCTGCCTCACTCCAGCTTCCCTTCAGCATTCTTACTCCAATCTATTGACTCTGGTTTCCTTGGATTTGATCCTGTATCCAAGTTGTTTCTCTTGGCATCTAGTTGACAAGCTATCTCTCTCTGTGTGTCTCTTCTTCTGTCACTGAGGTGAGGGAACTCCCTTCTGAACAGAACTACTTATTCTGTTTATGCACGAGTTGTCTTTCCAAAGTTCTCAGCTCTGATTGTCCTTCCACCTTTTAAACTCACCTGGGCTCATCTGGTTTTTATTACCTGTGACTCTGCTGTCTCCCTTCTCCTACAGCTAGCCTTTTCCCCCCTTCTGGGTCTCCATCCACAGTTTTATCATTGTTCCCATTTCTTAACCTTTAGAGGATCTTCTTAAATCTTAATTCATAGAAACTAGGCTATCTTGCAACAAGACCATATATCTCCAATTTTAATCTATTTCCTGCCCAACAGCTCCCACAAGAGAGGGCCTCACTAGCAATATTACTTGGCATATTTGGATAAGTTGTCAGGGCATAACCTAGCAATCTTAGTCCTTGAAGATTCAGCTGAAGTGGGAGAAAGTCACTAAAAGCTGACCTTTCTCTGATACTGTTTTCCATTTTTACTCTGACTGATGCAAGATAAGCCCTTGTCTTAATGCAGATGAGAGAATAAGGAACCTTTGATGGAACAAGGTCTACACTGTATGGTTCAGTAACGCCCTCATCTATTTTATTTTCTAGTTGCTGCTAAAACTTTACCCAATTTTTAATAAAGTATCTGGACAGTGGTTTTTTGGCACAGATGGAGGTTTTAACATACAAAACAGGGGTGGGTTCTACTTACCTTCCCTACTGCTTCGCATCATGATGGAAGTGCACATTTTGCGCACGCGCTTTCGCTAGGCGTCCCCTCATCCAGATTAGCTGCAGCGCATGCTCAGTAATTGCATTCAAGCCCTTCTGCATTGCAGATAAGGAAATTAGCTGTTTTTCATGCAGCTGAGCTTCGGAAGAAGCAATAAAGGTCCATATAAACTTGGGGGTGGGAGGGCAGGCCCACTTCCAAGCACACAGAGAACCAGATCTGCATGCACAAAAGACAACAACGTGGAAAAAAGTCCCCCCCCTCAAAAAAACCCCAACCCACAAAAAATCCCCCAAAAAAGATGACGGCACCCACGGACTGGCACTGACCAAACCGGGTCAGTGACATCACCAGCGGGTTGCTACTGGTTTGGGTGAATCGGTCCAAACCGGGAGGAACCCTCTCTGATACAAAATATCAAGTTCCACCACCTATAAGTAGTACTCACTGAAATCAATATAGATGATCATCAGGGTTTTATTAACAAGTTGGTGGTAAGCACAAGTTAATATTTTGGTTTATGGAAATCATTACTTTTCCTCAAAAAAATAATTAAATGAACATTAATTCTCTGCAACAAACAAAAAGATTTTGAAGAAAATCATATGTTTCTATAGTTTGCTATACATGAATTCTGTTTAATTATTGCCTTTTTTATTAGTGCTACAATATGTGTATATGGCATATAAAGTTCTCCACATTATTTGTAGATAAATGAATGAGGAAGGGGCAGATGATTTTTCTCCCCTTAAGTGAGCAAATTTTTAAAAAGGTTTCCCAAAGATAAGTTCCATCAACACATTAGCAGTCACTCCTGTATCTTCTTTGATAACACAGATGCTGGCTTTGAAACCTTATATTTGATAGTTCCTTTAAGTAGCTGGAAGGAAAGTTATGCTTGAGGAGAATTTAATGGTCATTTGCCTCCCTCAGAGATTTTCCAAACAGGGATCCACTAGGATGTTATCTCGAAGAAGCCTGCTGTTAAATCCTCCACATCTCTAAGGGAGGGGTGACGTCTACCACAACTCCAATAAATATGTATTCAAATTCTATTTTTGTACAGACGTGAACACTATTACTTGCATTTAAAAAAAGAGCAAACAGATTCTCAGGATATAGTATCTATAGAAGAACAACTTCAAACAACAATGTTAACTGTTGAACTCAATGTGATTAATTTCATGTCATTGTTCAGAGCTAGCAGTTTGCACATAACACACTAAGCAGTCTCTTGAAAAATTCAATACATTTCATACCCATTTAAATATAAATTTCCTACATTTCATGTATATTTAAAACAACAACAAAAACACCTTCTAGCCTCCATTGCAAAAATTGCATAGTAACAGCTAGTAAGGCAAAAATATTGTATCAATTTATCTCATTTTCTTTGTTGACCCAAATATGGTCCTTCAGCACTGAACCTCCTCCCATATAGCCCATCTGAATTACACTCTACTTCACCTCCATTCAATCCCTCAAGCCAATATTCCTCCACCCGCCGCCAATCAAACCACTCATTTTCTCTCTGTTGAACCTGCCAGGGTCTCTCTAGTCTGGCTTTTGCTGATTGATATTCCTGAATCCTTTGCTGATCCCCAGATGCTTTTTCTCCTCAGAACTGAATCCAGGGGTGGGTTCCTCCCAGTTTGGACCAGATCGCCCGAACCGCTAGCAACCCCCTGGTGATGTCAGGATGGCATCACAGACCCAGTTTGGTCGGTGCTGGTTCATGGGCGCTGCCATCTTTTCAATGGAATTTTTAATTTATTTATTTTTACTGCTTGGACGTTGTTTCCTCTGCTGTTGCTTGAAAAAGGTCCCTCCCGCTCACCTAAACTGACCTTTATTCCTTCGCCCGAAGCACAGCTGATCAGCTCCTCAGCTGTGTTTCGGGCCAATTCCATCTATGGAGCATGTGTGGAAGCCAAATTGGATGAGGGAATGCGTACACATGCGCGAACGGAACATGCACGTGCACACAAAACATCGCGACGCGAACCGGCAGCAAGGTAAGTAGGAATCCACCCCTGACTGAATCCCTGTGGGCAAAGTTCTGCTGCGACAGATATTTTGCACCTTCTTTTACTTGCTATCTACTTTTCATCCTTAACTTAAAGTTTTTTTTAATTTTATTTAATTTTTTAGGCTGTTTCTTCCTTCTGTTTTTTGTAGCCATCCTCCAGATGAAACTTTTGCTCTTCTCCTTGTTCCTGTGTGCATATGTGTGTATGTCTTACTTTGCACCCCCACTTCCCACTTTTTATATTTTTCCTAATTCTTTTGAATATTCTTCTTGCATTTCTAATCTTTGAGATAGACAGACTGCATACCTTCTATAGGTCCCTAGTTCTGATTTCTTTAGTAAATCCAAGCTGTATACCAGCAGTCAGTTTATTGCTCCCCTTAACTGCTATATCAATTTATTTTAGCATCACTAAGTTCCTACTTCCTCTGCTTCTGATTACTTCCAGTTCCAGATCTATGCATTCAGAAGCCCATTACCCAAGTTAACTTTCTTCTTCTGGGACGCTGCAACAACATTAGCCATTTTGTTTATAATCTCATCACCGCTGCATCTGTCTGGGTTGTGTATACCTTTTTTCCAGGAAGAACTTTGGTTTCTCTGCCAGTGAAAATGAAAGAAGCAGCTGTTCCAGCAGCCTGCTCATTATTTTGTATCGTTTGAAATATCACGGGCCATTTTCTATATTCTACAATAACCTGAATCTCATCACAATCCAGCACATTATGGAGAAAGGAGAACTGAAATGTCCATAAACAAAGAAGCAAAATGGAGGAGGGGGGAAATTGAGAAGTCTTTACTTAACATTTCACAGAATAACATCTCTAATGGGGCAAGTGCAAAAAAAAACCTTGGGTATTTTATTAGGGGACATGTAACCTGGGATATGGATTTTTTTTGTTTTGTTTTTATATTTGCAGAAAATGAAGGCTTTTAATGTACTGGCTAAGCAATTAAAAATGCCCAAAATGAAGAAAAATTGGAGGGGGAAGGAATGCTCCCTGTAGACAACAGACCCTCCAGATCTATAGATCCTGACTTAATGATTATGCCTGCTAAATGTCTTTTACTCATTGTGGGATTCACCTAAATCATGACATTCTCTCACTCGTAGAGGATCCTTAGCAAGGTCTTTCTCAAACTGTTTTACTAGAGCTATTATAGAAAGCATTGGGAATGACACTGAAGGACAGGAGGACGAATCACTAAGTAGGCAATGATTAAACAAGCATGACTTGATCCCATTCTAAGAATCTAATGTAATTCACATGAATAAAGCAAGGAAGGAAGAAGCAGATTCAGTCTTGCAAGATTCTGTTTTATTGTAAAGCTTTGCAATAAAAGTAGTTCTAGACCTACATGGTATTGGTATTTTGGTCGGGTCTATCTACTAAGGCTGATATTTATTTCCCTCTCTTTCCCCACACTTGGGCCTATTCAATATAGTAGTAGTCCAGAGGGAACAGGATAGTCATTGCAGAGATTGGCAATGATGCACCAATGATGCAAATTGGCAATGATGCACCAAGAAGGAAGAACAGAGATAGGATAGTGAAAGTCTGAGGATGGCTGTGTTTTTATTGCCTTTCTCCATTGTCCAAGATCAACTATCTACAACCATTTGTCAAGAACGGAATCAGCTTCAAAAGTGAATAGAGTAGAACTAAAAAATGTGTGAGCTAATGCAGCTAATATAGAGTTTCTGAACTCTTCGCCACTGTTTCTCTCTATGTTCACCCACCTTTCTTTTTCTTTCTGTTGCTATAGGTTTTTTTTTTCTTTTAACAGTTTTTCTATTGGCAGTAGTATATTATTTGGTAGAAACATTTAAGTTTTCTTGAAAAGATATTCACTGTTGTTATTCAATCAGACTTTTTCTTCCAAAGGAGCTTATTTCCAAGATTCATTGCTTTCAATGGCAGCTTTCTTAAATCCAACATATCGTCTGTATGATAGATGATATTATTGTTCTGCTTTGGCAACAGAGAGATTCCTTGTGAATTTATTAAATACATGAAGTGCATTGTAAATGTGAATATCTCACAGAGATTAAAAAAAAAGTTTCATTACAAGTCATATAGAACCAGAGATGTGGCAAATCTGCACATTCTTGACTTGGGAACTGTGGAATGTTATTTTCATATAATACAGCATATATATTTAGTAATTATTTTAGATATGCAGTCTTTGGAACACACATTAGTAATGGTAATTTTATTTCAGTCATAAATATTAAATATGCAAAAATTGGTGTACCTCTGGCAGAATAATATTGACACTACATTTGAAAAGATCCTGTGATACATTAAATTGTTTTTAATTTCAGACAGTTTTCTTTAAAAATATATATATGTGAGGAAGGATTTAAAAATTGAGAAAGTATAAAAATGGATTTTAAAACATTTATTGTAAGGTAGCCATTTTATAAACATAACTTAAGCTGTCTATTATGATTAACAGAATAGATAAAAATTTTAAATAACAGAATATCAAAAATAGAAGGGCCAACTTAACCAATACACTTTATAAATATTTATGGAATAAGGTATAAGAAATCTAAAAGAAAAAAAAGAAAATGATGACATATAAGGTAAAATTTGATTAAAAATATGGAATACTTTTAAAAACAGCAGTTTTACCATTAGCTTCATTATCAAATGCCTTTCCTTTTAGGGGGAAAACTATAGTAAAAAACATTTCATCAAAGATTTAATAAGAGATACAGTAGCTAGTGGAAGATCCTACCTCCACTCCGTATTTGCATTGGTTCTTCTATTCACGTTGTTATTAATGTTTGAATTTTGCTGGCCAGTGTTTTAACCTTTTGATTTTTTAATAGTTTCATATCATTATTTATAGCATTGTAAGAAACCCTAATTTGCTTGATAGTGAGATGGGCAGCATATGAATTTAATAAGTACATAAATAAATATAATAAATGAATGAATATTTTAATAAATAAATTACATATGCTATCTGAGTATTCATATACCCCGATGCAGGAAGCAGACTAAAAATACAGCAAGAATTGCTCAAAGAAAGTAGGAATTTACCATGGTCAAGTTTTTAATTGACCATTGCTGGAAAAACAAGAAGTAATCTCAAGAAAGGAGGAGACAATTTAGTTGTTAAATTCCAGATTAATTAGTTATCTGTCCCCTTCTTATGAAGAACCATTCAAAATAGATATCACAAATTCCAGAACAGTTTTTAAACTTGATTTGTTTGAAACTAAACTAAAATACAGTATTCAAGGTTACATTGTGAAAATGGCTACATGTGGTCATTTGTTTATATCTGATAACCAGAATTCTTGGGAGTTCTAACAATTAACATCTAATTTAAAATTGGACTGTCTCTCTCCTCTGAAAATTGTGTCTATTTTTCATTGCAATCGTAACTGGAAGGCACAGAACTAGGCCAAATTCAAATGGGCCTCTTTTCCATAGGCAATGGCCAAAAATGCTCCCAAGCCACAGCAGCCAGCAGTCAAGGCTTCTCCCATACATCAAAACTTCTGTTCTTTCTCAGAACCTAGCTCTGCTCTGCTCTTTTTCTGTTTTAACGTGCTTTCATTGTGTGTGCAATAATACATACACGTTTTCTGGAGGCTGGAGTTTGGAAGATGTAAGGTCCTTCCCTTCTCAAAAATCTGTTCCCTGTTATCCATCCTACAGCGGTGTGTAGAATTGATTTACTTTCCCATCTCAAGGTCACATTTTTATTGAAAAAGTGTCCTTAAAGACACTTTTGGTGAGTAGATGGGAGAAAGAATAGGCACTGTGAGCAATTTCCCAGCTCTATTTTGCTGGGTTGTTTGTAAATTTCTTTAATTGATTTCTGTAGGGAAACATTATTATTTGATTTATTGATTGATATCCTGCCTTTCTGCTCTGGCAAGCGCTTAAGGTGGCTAACCAAATATTGAACTCACACAAGTAAGGATAATCATTCATTAGTGAAGTGATGAGGCTGCATACATAAAGCATTCCTCACGAAGGCCAGCATAAAAGGAGGTTGTACTACTAATTAAAATAACATCTTTGTACATATAAAGCTGAATGTCAAACAGAAAATCTTTCCTCCTCCTCCTCCTCCAGCACATACCAAGGAATTGTTTTACACAGAGGGACATTCAATTATGAGCACCTCATAAACCAGGGATGGTGAACCTATGGCACGCATGCCACAGGTAGCACACGGAGCCATATCGGAGGGCACATGAGGCATTGCCCTATGTCAGCTCCAGCTTGCATGCATGCACTGGCCAGCTGATTTTCGGCCTTGGGGAAGGCCTTTTCACTCTCCAGAGGCTTCAGGGAAGCTTCCCTAAAGCCCTGGAGTGAGAAAAACAGCACAATGGGCAAACCGGAAGTTCGGAAAAACGGACTTCCGGTTTGCCCGTTTGGCCACTTTTTCCCCATCCCAGGCTTCAGTGAGACCTGTGTGCATGCGTGGAGACAGGGGGGATTGTGCACGTGCGCAGGGGACAGCATGGTGTGTGTGTGCATGCATGGGAGAGGGAATGGGTATGGGCATGTGTGCACATGCTAGCGCACACACACACCCTCTAACCCTTTTGGCACACGAACCAAAAAAGGTTCGCCATCACTGTCATAGACTATGGTATACTGTCCAGATACTCATTGCACAGGCCAGAAAGTTGAGTCATCCCAAGAAACTAATCATATTTAGTCTGAAATAAGGGTGGGAGGGCCCGGAGAGACTAATAATGTCCACTCTGCCCTCTCCAAATGACACTTGTGATTACAGTTGATACATTGGTATTCTGGATGAGTGCTCTATTTTCATTTTTCCTACTCTATATTGCCAAAGTGCAGCTGAAGACTAATTTATCCGCAAGTTGAATTAATAAGAAAGAAATGAAAATGTTCTGTTTGAAACGTCTAACATAAGGCTCTGGCACATCATACCATACCTGCCTTCAGTTTTGTCAGGCTGCTAGCAATGTCATTAGCTGAAAGGTAATAACATACATTTTTCAAACATTTACTCTAGCGGGATGATTGCATAACATTTTCTTTTCCCCTAAAGACCATGAGAAAAACTCCTTTAAATTCAGGTATAGCAAGTTATTTTTGAGGTATAGCAAATTCTTTTTGGTAACCTATATTCATTTTCAGAAAATGCCTGGGCCATTTTTGCTTGTATATATATATATATATTTTAAAAAGGACTTGATACCAGAAAGAGAAGATTAGTTCCTCTTCTTTTTTTAATTGTAAAAAATTGTTTAAATTGTTAGGGTTGTTTCTAGGAATGATAAAAATACAGATATTCAACTATTCACTACAGGTAGTCCTCGACTTATGACCACAATTGAGCCCAACATTTATGTTTCTAAGTGAAAAATCTGTTAAGTGAGCTTTGCTCCATTTTACAACTTTTTCTTGCCACATTTGTTAAGTGAATCACTACAGTCATTAAATTAATAACATGGTTGATATGTGAATCGGACTTCCCCATTGACTTTGCTTGTCAGAAGTTTGCAAAAGTTGATCACATGACCCTAGGACATTGCAACTGTCATAAATAGGAACCAGTTGTCAAGTATCCAAATGTCAGTCACATGACCATAAGGATGCTGCAATGGTCATGATTGTGAAAAATGGTCATAAGTCACTTTTTTCAGTGCTGGTGTATTATTATATTATATTACAAAAATATAATAATTGCTTTGTGGATTAGGTTAAGTGGGGAATATTTTTTTTCCATATAAAACACTATACTAATGATGGATGAAAAGATATAAAGCATCCTCTAAAATTGTAAGTTAAAATAGGATGATTTTAAGATTATGAGCCACGGTAGCGCAGTGGTTGGAGTACAGTACTGCAGGCTACTTCAGCTGAATTGCAATTTGGCAGTTCAAATCTCACCAGGCTCAAGGTTGACTCAGCCTTTCATCCTTCTGAGGTGGGTAAAATGAGGACCCAGATT
>JANHGD010002890.1:82537-96449 GCA_027560375.1 Imantodes cenchoa
CTGACATGTTTTCTTTTTTCTTCCTCCTTCCCTGCACAGATTAATATTAATCTGCTGTTAATGGGATTTGGATGATAATACATAAAGGTGGGCTCACAAATAGTTGGCACTCAGAGAATCAGCTTTGTTAGAGTTGGTTTGGAGTCATTTGGTGCCTAAATTCAACCAACCAAGTAACATCTCTATATCAAGATGGACAGCAATAACTAGTGATGTCCAACAAGGGATCTGTCTTGAGCCAATTATTATTGAATATGTTTATTAATGATGTGGATAAAGAGATTGATGGGCCTCATCACATTTCCAGATAATACAAAATGGGATGATTTGGTCTACACCCAGAATGATATAACAAAATTGTGGACTTCTGGCAGTGATGTCATGCTGTAGTGGCTGGAAACAAGCGGGGCTCTGCTCATTCCAGCTGATTTTTTCGTGTTTTGGCACCTTTAGGGGCAGATTGGATCCTGGAGGTTCCAGGATAAGGAAAAAGAGAGATTCCCTCGGGGTTTCATGGAAAGAGGTGCAGCTCCCATGGGACCTGAGGAACTCTTGAAAACTGCATGAAGAAACTTAATCTGTATGGCCGTTCTGGAGGCTTGAGGTCCCAAAGTGTCAGACTTGGAAGAGAAAAGTGGTAAATAGCTTGAATCATCGGAGAGAGAAGAAAAATAAGAGACAGATAGGAAAAAACTATTGGAGATTGCGGAGTGTTTAAAGATTGTGCAGTGGTAGAGTGAGTCTCCAACAAGGAACAGAAAGCGGCGAGCAGGCGGTGGGAGTGGAGATTGTATTTTATTGAGATCGGAGAGATATACGCATCACAAGGTAGACTGAAACAAAAGTGGAACAGCGAGTAAGTATTACATTAGGGAGAAAAAGTATAGGGTACACAAATTTATTTCATATATTTTATCTATAGACCACTCTTTAGAATCAGGTTTTCCAAGATGATTTATTACAGATTAATATGAATTGTACAACAGTTTATATTTCAAAATACTAGTCAATATTGGAATACATACACTGGAATAATCAATTTCAAAGTGTTGCACTACTAATGTTGATAAAAAAGAATCATGGAAGCAGGGGACTATGAAATATTGCAACATAGAAAGCAAGTCATAGGTACCAATGAATGTTGGCAAAAGATGGACTTTTGGCAGTAGAGGTAGACTTTGACTTACAACAGTTTGCCCAGTGACCATTCACAGTTAAAGTGGCACTGAAAAAGTGACTTACGACCATCATTCACACTTATGACCATTGCAGTATCCCTGCAGTCACGCGAGTTACATTCGGATGCTTGTCAACTGACTCATATTTATGGCAGTTGCCGTGCGCCAAAGTCATGTGATCCCCTTTTGCAACCTTCTGACAAGCAAAATCAATGGGGAAGCCAGATTCACTTAAAAAACTATGTGATTAACTTAACAACTACAGTGATTCCCTTAACAATTGTGGCCAGAAAGTTCTAGAATGGGGCAAAACTCATTTAGCAAATGTTTCACTTAGCAACATAAATTTTGGGCTCAATTGTGGCCGTAAGTTGAGGACTGCCTGTATTGGACACTGTAACAATGAGGAAAGAGGGATGTTGTTTTTTTCTTGTAGTTCTTTAAATGAAGGTTTTCATCCACAATAGTTAGATATATTACATAAAGGTGCATCAGAGTTTTAGCAAAATCACTTCACCTAATACTATTATTATTTTTAAATGGGCCACAATAATAATATTACCTTCTGCCTCCTGAGGTTTAATAATGTCTGCTGGCAGGTAATGGGTTTCTGGCTGTAGGAAACTTGTCTACATTCCTGGAATGAGATCAGCTGCTGGTAGGAGGTACATGCTTTTAAACCCAGTTTTCAGTGGCAGCAAAGAAATCTCTCTCTCAAGAAAGGAAAGGAAAGGAAAAGGGGAAAAAAAGATTCCTCCACAATGCATATATTACTTTTAAAACTTTTTTCCCGAAATTACAAGATGTTCAGTTTTAACAAGATGGAATACAGAGAGAAGCACTATACCCACTGGCAATGTCAGGGCAGAATATTCAGACAGAAGCCCAAGGCCCAAGAAGTTCCACACATTTTGATGAGTTGATTTACAGTTGTCACACTATCATTTGGAGGAGGAATACCTGCAAGTCTTTTCAATCCAATACTTGAAAATAACCAACAGAATTACCTGCTCCACATCTACATTCAACTTGGACAGCAAATCTTGGGGAGTTCAGGGGAAAAGTGAGCATTAAGTCTCAGGTGCACCATTGTTTTCCTTCACTATGAGTTGTTAGATCATTAAAAACTACTTTACCAGTGCTAGTATTTTACTCCAAGTTCCTTGAAGAAAGGATAGGATAAATGTGTCTGCATTTTACTGTCAAATACCCTATATACAAAGATTCAATCGTTGTGTGCTAAAAAAAAAAGCCTAAGTTGAGCAGGTGTTGCTAATTACTGTTGTTACTATCATAATTATTACTAGCACCTTAACCATTATTTTACTATTACTCCAAACATTTACCTCATAACCTTTCTGAAGTACTTTTTAACAAAAAATGTCATTTCAGGTAGCAATGCATTTATTAAGTAAGCTGCTTCTCCTCTATATGCGGAATCACAAGGTAATAGAGTGAGCCTATAATGAATCCAGTATTGCAAGTAACTTAAATGAGCAAATGAAAAACTTTCTCTCCTGATCTATCCTAAATATATCCTCAAAAGTGACAGGTTATTTGCTCCATCTACTGCCAATATCCAGTAATCACAGCTGAGCTGAACATAAGCATTACCATGAAAATTACCAGAGTAGTTCCAAATGTAATACAGAAAAAACCAAGATGAGAGGAAAAGGGAGGGGGGATGAGAAGGATGGAAGGATGAAGGAAGCAATGAAAGGGAGTGGAGGAGAAGGGAAGGGAGAGAAAGAAAGGAAAATCAAACTACCAGTCATTTATTGCTCTGTAACAATGTTGAAAAATCAGTATCTAAAGTGGACAAGGTCTACTCACAAGGCATCTCTAACTGGAACAATAGTCTGAAAAGTATGAATCAGATCATTTTCCAAGGGATGAAGATTTACAGATGCAAATTGTGACACTTCAATACCTCATAGATCTGAAATGTCAAGGAATAGGCTTCATGTGGTCTCATCAAGGGAAGCAAACAAAGTTTTACAAGTGATACTTGGTGATGGTGGCTCCTTGATTGTGGACTTGGGTGGATTCCTCAGAAATCTCTCTGTATAATTAGCATAGCAGTAAATGAGTATAATTTTCTTCTCTCTTATTTTTCTATTTGGATTTATGAAATTTTAATTTACCATGTTTAGCTGTTGGAAAATTTGTTATATTTAACATAGTTTAATCATTTATTATGTTTTATGAGCTAGCAAGAAAATCACTAAACAAACAAACAAACAAACAAATAATTTTTCTCTTTGTTCATTCCTGACAGATAAAAGGCAAAATCTGCATTTTTGACAATTACTTGTTGGGAGCACAATGGAGCTAGAAAACAAATTCTATGGTAGATAGATACTATGCGAATTAAACATAAAATGGTTATAAATAGTGTATATGTGTGTCTGTGTACAACTCACTAAAAAAATATGCTTGGATCAAACAGATTCTCAAATATTTGGTTACCACTGCCCTCTGAAATATAAATACATTTGCATTGCTCATGATTCAAACCGATGATTTCATTGGGAACACAATTTATGAAAAGATGTGCACATCTTGATTTAGACTATATATCTTTAGCATTTCTTCCACTAGTCAACAAAATATTTTCTATTCTGAAAGTCTAGAAAATCAAAGCCATGGATAAAAATATATAATTTTCTAGCATACGCCTTCTATAAACACTCCAGAGACAAGGGGTGAAAGCCATTACCTATAACCTTAACCTGCACACTGCAAGTTTAGCCTTCTCTCAACATGCACTGTAAAAAAATGTGCCACCTGCCACAATGTGATAATCCCAATCTTTTGTCTAACTCATTTCAAGATCTATCACTTAAAGTGTCATGCAAGTAAGCAATACATAATTGTTGGTAACAAAATAAATAAATATCATGCTCAGCTTATTTGCAAATTTTCTTTACTTGAAATAAATCAGACTTGAAGGAATCCTGTCCCTCATCCAAGCAAGCCAGGTTGAAATATTTCTCCTGTTCTGTCATCCATCTGTTCTGGAAGAGAAGTTAGGCCAAAAGATTGATTGACCTAAGACCCAAATCACCAAGTGATTTCTTATTTGAGAACAGACTCAGTCTTCAACAGTTCACCTTCAGCTTGATTCTATTCACTCCATTACACTGTTGATAGCCTTAACTTTGCCATGACTCCTATATAAATAAAATGCCTGATCCAATTTCTTCCCTGACAGTACAGCTATTGATAAAAATGAGAACACAAAAATACTGTTTTCCTACGTTTCCTAAAAATCAATTTTTTAGCAATAACAAGGGTCTATTGCAGTTTGTTCTCTGACAGACATTTTAATTCTGTGTACTGCTGAAACATCATGTAGCAGATATTGTTCTGGTTCAAATCCTATAATGTTTATGACATTTGAACATAATTCCTGAATACCAGGAAGTTGCCAGCTAATGGATTTTAGATTCCTCTCTGTTTCCCATGCTATTGGATGGATGACACACACAGCTAGCAGGAGTTCAGTTCTGAAAATGTTCCTTTGAGTCTAATCTAATCCATTCTCCAATCTAGCCTCCAAGGATGGGAAGACACTGCCCTTTAGCCAATCAGGACCGAGTCTGAAGTATAAAAGGCACCTCTCTGCTATAGCGCCCCCTCTTTTGACGAGGGACGATGATCAGACTCACTGTGATTCTCCCATACCCGTCACACCATAGGTCATATGTATCAATTAGAAACCACCACAGCCAGAAAACCACGAAAGGGAGGTACTTGGAGGCTAGCTCCACCCTACGAAAAGGTAAGTACAATGCCCATTTTCCATAGTGGGTGGAGCTAGCCTCCAACAATGGGACATACCAAAGCCCCTTGTCCCTTGGGAGGGAGAACTATTTCTGGAGAAACTCCTGTGGGGTAATGGTTCCCCCTTGTTCTAGGGACCTACAATGGGCATCGCAGAGGACCCATTGGCTGAGCCGCATATTTCCACCGGAGATGGCCATGCATTCCATGCAGCAGTGGTTATAGTGCTGCGGGTAGAAGGAGCAATTACGGCCGAAGGGTATGGAAAGAATAGGCTGCCATAAGGCCTGGTGGTTGCCGTCCAAATCCAGTGTCCAATGGGAGCCGACGAGGCTTGACCCCCCAAGATGACCGATTGAAAAAGAAGTTATATGAGCGTCCGTTCTACGGGAGGGTGAGGGATGCTGTATACAGAGGTACGGAGTCCTGCGCCCATCTAGTAGATGCTAACATACCTCATCATCATCCATTGGGACTAGGATCCTGAGAAAGTTAAGTTCACCTTCGGGGTAAGGTGGAGCCAGGCCTAAGGACTGTAGTGGCTGCGTAGAGGACCCAGAAATCCTCCCCGACTGACAGGGTGGTTGAGTTGGAGATAGTACCGGCTGACATCCCTGCCATGAGATTCCACCTTAGCAATAGAGCCGCAAGAGTGGGTACCTGGTGGTCAGCATAGTTGTTCCCCAAAAATCCATCACATGTAGGGCAAACTGTGGATCAACACGTGTTGCCCAGGGCCATAGGGTGAACTGTGAACCCCGGACACATCCTGGTTGGAATTCCAATGACAAACAAGAGGAGGCAGATCGCCTGCCTCCTCGAACCAGGGGAAAAAACCCGATAGGGACTCCAAGGAGTGACAGGAAGGTCCCCTTTTTTATCTCAGTCGCACAGTGGAGATGGTGTTGCCCACCTGCTGCAGCTGTACTGTAACATTTTTTGGTTACTATACCCACTAGAATAGTCCCATTTGATAAAATTAGTTCAAAACTAGTTTCTTCAATTCGGAGGGTGATTAATCTACAAACCGTGAGTTGTAACCCAAGGAATTGAGGTGGATTGCCTGCCTCCCGCAAAAACCCTGGGGCTGAGAAAGAGTCCCTTGCCTTGTAACATCAAAGTCCAGGGACAGTTTATTCCCTTGCCTTGTGACATCAAATCCAAGGGACAGTTGATTACTAGGAATGCAGTTGTTAAGTATCCAAACAGCATCGATTAGCAGGGCTTCGATTTCTTGAAAGCCACAAAGGAGGATTTACTATGGAGGGACTTTGAGTCATACGATCAAATGCCAATTATAAATCCTCAGCTGATGAACCTGCAGATGGTAAACTGTCAGCTATTGCTGGAGAAAGGAAACAACAAAGGGTTGTTTTTTTAAATTTAGTGAGCCCTGGTATCAGTATTGCTACGAATTAGATCTGTATTACTGATATGACAGTATTCCTAGGAGTTACATCGCTGAAGTTGGTGACAGTATTCTTAGGAATTACATCGCTGAACTTGGTAACAGCCCTAGCAAGATAATGATTGAGCCAAAGAGCTCAGAAAGAACACTCTTAGTTGTACTACAGCTGTTTTTACTGAAACTGCTCGAGACGAGTACGAGAGCCGGCTGTGCTATAGTGAGTGTGAATAGGCCAGCAATAAGGACTAGTAGCATGGACAGAGCTGCTCCACAGCTGATATAACTCAAATGATCTCCAGGTGCGCACAAAACCGCAGGCTGTCAGGCGCATGCGCGCAATTCTGAATAGCAAGTTGCACTCCTTTAAAATGTAGACAAGGACTACTGGCCATGAATAATAAGCAAGCCACAAGGGTGGAGATGCCCGTTCTCCTTAACCTACCCCATTGTTTAGTGTTGCCTCAAATCCAAATAATAAAAACTTCAAGGCCTAAGCACGCCCCACAAAGACACGGCAGGAAGGACTAGGTATAGCCATGCCCAAAGGCAAGGCAGTTATAATACCACAGACAGAGGTAGCTTGTGCTGCTACACTACTGAGGCTCACAACAAGAGGCTGTACTGTACTATACTGAGGCTCATATCAAGAGGTTGTACTATTATAGGTCATGCTCACAAGGCAAGCAAATTGCCTGATATTTTGGCTGTGTTCAATTAACTAAACCACTGGCTAAAAATTAATCCAGCGAAAATGGGATCTGAGACACCCTTGTGAGAACACAATAATGGGTCTAATGCTTCTGACCGAGCAGCCCGAGAGTTACTCAGAGAACTAAGTCATGTGCAAGGGGCAAAACAAGCTCTATGGCAGAAGGTCGCCATCATAAGGGGCTTGATAAATTGCGCAGTAAGGCAGAACCATGAGAGTCTGCTCTGTGCAACATACCAGTAGGTGATAAAACACCATCCACATCTGCAGACCAAGGTGCTTACAACCTGGAGTCAGTGAAACCAAATGGTAATACAGACCTATGGGGCTTAATCCCACATTTTTACCACTATCTGACTGTACGGTAAAATACCGCACAACGTCAAAAAAAAAAAAGGAGCACAGAAAGGAGCAACCTTCACACCTACAGCTGCCAGCTTCAGACCTTCGGAGAAAGGTACAGAGCTCTTGCCTGAAAATATGAAAGCAACTGTGCGTGAAGCCATCATGCAGGGTATTGCCCAAGATATGCAACAATCCAGATATGATTGCCCTTGGGATGCTTGCAATGAATATAGTCACAGGTACTATTCAATGACAAAACAACCATGTGATCCTGAGGATGATTACAATGAGGAATCTGAATACTCATATGAAGGGAACCAGTATCAGACGGCGGGAGAGACAGCGTTGCCGAAAGATATACCCATGTTTATCATCCCGGCACTCACCACTAGTAATTGGCAAGCGGCTAAACCAGCTGCTGCGGGACGCTGGGCTGCTCAGAACATGCCGTTGTAAGTTTGAAGCCCCGCTCGGCTGTTTAGGCTTCTAACTGCAGCTGTGCACGAATCCCATGTGTACAATGGGTACCCTGCTTAATATCCCTTGCTCATTGGCCCAGCACCCACGGTGGTGAGAGGGCGGATAGAGCCTAGTATGAGGCCAGACAGACGGCTGCAGAGCTCCAGGCCGCTCAGAAGACGCTGCTGCAAGGCTGGAGCCCTAGCTGGCCGCCAAACTCTGCATTGCAGCTGCGCGCGGAGTGCCAGGGCCTGATACATCGCCCAGCTGTAGCGCAGCCTGAGAAAATGGTCACACTGACCACAAATGTGCAGTTGTGCTTCCCTCATGATGCCAACTCACTTCTAAGGACTAGGCAGGTGGCTGCAGTGAGCCGGGCAGTTTGGAAGATACATCGATACATCGCCCAGCTGTAGCGCAGCCTGAGAAGCGGTCGGGGTGACCGTGAATGTGCAGTTGTGCCTCTCTCGTGGTGCCAACGTACTTCTAGGGGCTAGGCAGGTGGCTATGGGGCATTGGGGCACTCAGAAGGCACTGCTGCAAGCCCCGAGTCCCCCTGGCCACCAAATCTCACCCCGCTGTGTGTAGACCTTAATGGCCAAGCATAGTTTCCCGTGTAGCCAGGCGCAGGAGGCAGTCCTGACGATGTCAGCCCCACTGCTGTGCTTCCAACGTGCTGCCAACTCAACCCTAGGCACTCGCAGTCATGACCCAGGGAGCCGGCCTCACAGGTTGCACTCATCTGCCGCTGACTCCGACGGTCAAATGGAGCAGACCGTATCCCCGGGTGGCTCCGCAACTCCTCTCGGCTCCTGGATTGTGGGGTCATCAGGCTCATTAGGAGCACCGGGGAACCGTGGTCAATGGGAAAAAAAACCCAGTGATTGGCCGCGCCGGAGGAAGCACCGCCATCAGGCTCCTCCGCGGCAGCTGCCATTGCCTCAGAGGAGCGAAGTGCAGCTGCGCATGGTCCAGGGGGCACCAACAGGCCATCCCAGTCATCAGAGCAAGGGTTTGAGGTGCGGCAGCGTGTGGCATCCAGGGGACCGACCAGACATCTCGGCGGCCAGTCCGGGGCTGCGCTCCGCGCCGATCATGCCTCTGGGCTAGGGCAAGCACTGATCAGTTGTAGCGTGGCTTGTGAGGGGTGGTCACATGGTACTCGGAGCGCGGAAGATTGGGGGGCGCTCCCTTCTTCGAGCCCTCTCCCCCTGCTAGCTCCGTCGGCCTGTGCCTTATTGTAGACTCCAGGGGCCTTCTCCGCCGTCTAGGGACTATTAAGCAGTGGATGGCTCCGCTGGAGAGAGGCCCTCCGTTGCATTTGTTTCAGCTCGTGAAGAGCCCGTGCTGTTTACGGGCCTCAAGAATGTGCGAGTCAGTAGTCAGGCAATGTCATCAGAGGTCACGTGACTCGGCTTGCGGGGCAGACTCCCGGCCGGGCTACACATTTGCGTACAAGGCCCCGTGTACCTCACCTCCAATGCGATCCTCCGGTGACGTCAGCAGCTGAGGGTAACAATTGGCGGCTTTTGCGCTCAGTTTGCCGTCAGGCCGCTCGATTTAACTGAAACAGCGCCCCGTATTTGAAAATGCGCTCGATAGACAGTGCTATCTTTGGCAAGACCCTGATACATATATTTGGCACGTGAGCAGCTCGAGGAATCCATTAGCGGTTTCATGTTCTCAGTTTGCTGCCGGCCGCTCCAGTCAGTTAAAAACAGCCCCTTAATATGAGAATATGCTGGATAGACAGAGCTACCCTTGTCAATTCACTGAGGGGGATATTAGGCATTCGGAGCACAGGCTCCTGCCGTCGGGAGAGGAACGTAGGCCGCCCAAGCGCGTTAGCTTCTGCGGCTTGATTCTTCCTCAATAAAGTACCTCTCTCCCTGTGAGTTGTATAAGGCCACCCTTGTGCCCGATATTGGCACCGATGATTGGGTCTAGGCCAGGGCCTCAACAGTCAGAATGGCACTCTATAGATTCATCAGTGCCTCAGCTGGAGGCCCCATCTGCGAACCGGGCCCGAGCCTGATGCACCGCTCCACCCAACCAGTGACAGCTGTCACTTGGGGAGGCAACTCACGTCACAGTCGAATGTTGATTGAAGACAGATTTGGTTCAATAATTGGTAGAATTCCAATAGTTGGTAGAATTCCTACAAGGATGGGAGAACACTTGTCCTTTATGGCTAGAACCGAGTCTAAAGAGGGGGTGCTATAGCAGAGAGGTGTCTTTTAAACTTTAGACTCGGTCCTGATTGGCTAAATGGCAGTGTCTTCCCATCCTTGGAGGCTAGCTCCACCTACTATGGAGAAGCTCAGTCTACAGACAGAAAGTCTGGGCATAAGGCTTACAATGCAACAAGCTTAACCCAGAGGCAGTTTCTGAAAACACTTAAAGCAGCAGTGCAATTAAGATAAGGATTAGGATAGAAATACAGGCATACCAGAATGTTTCCTTCCTGCCTCCCAGGATTAGCCCTGTAAAGTGGGAAAAGATTTCTTCCAACAACCCATTCTCCAAACTGCCCAGAAAATAAACATCCAGTTCGGGAGAACCAGTGGGAACCAGTAGCAGCCCACTTCTGGATTGGATCCTAGCAAATGAAGACTATTTCTTCATTTAGAATATTTTGTCATTTAAGACTGCCTCAAAAGGCAGATAGAATAGATAGAATTCTTTATTGCCCAAGTGTGATTGGATACACAAAGAATTTGTCTTTGGTGCATATGCTCTCAGTGTACATAAAAAAAAAGATACATTTGTCAAGAATCATGAGGTACAACACTTAATGATTGTCATACGGTACAAATAAACAATTAGGAAACAATCAATATTTATATAAATTGTAAGGATACAAGCAACAAGTTACAGTCATACAGTCATAAGTGAGAGGAGATGGGTGATTGCTTTGCTGATCAAATTTGTCTTCTTTGTGAACTTCTGGGCAGACAGTCCTTTCTTTGAAAAATCAACACTAATCTAGAGCTCAAAGGATGGTGGGAGATTGCTCCGAATGGGTGAAAGAGACATAGTCCCATCTCCTTAGGTAAGCATACTCACTTAGCAAGAGTATTGTCCATAAAAATACATCCAGAAGTTGAGTAATAGAATAACCTCAGGCACCTATGCTTTTATTGCCTCGGTGTCCCTAAAGGCAGAAGCAGAAGCTGGATTTTCTAGCTATCTTTGACTTGTGTGCTAAATTCTTATGCATCTGACCTCTCCAGAACCACCAGGGTCCTGTGGAACAAGACATAATCCACATTCTTCTCCCAAGAGATATGTATTTCAATTAGTTTCCCCAACTGTTTTCTCCCCTTTTCTGGGAAGTCCTTCCAAGAAGTGGCAGGAATCCAAGTTTTTAGTTTCTCAGCAAAAGTCTTTGACCTGCTCCATGTTCCCAGACAAAATGTGGTGAAGAAAAGGGGGAGGTGGATGTCTGAATGGCCATATGCCCTTTTGATCATCCCCCGCGCCCCCCAACACACACAAAGAATTGGGACCAACTTCAGCAACTGACAGCATTGGGCAGCTGCCAGGAGTGCGAGTCCCAGTCCCTGATTACAGCCTCTTGTTTGTTTCTTGGATTTATAGTCTGCTGTTTGTTCAGGACCTCAGGGTTGTTTGTGCACATAGCATTCCTTTCTCCATTTTCTTAACTGCAACCCGAAATAGATTTGTGTGAGAGAGATTGATTGCCCCATGGTCACCCAGTGAACCACTGTAGCTATGAACCTCTGGGCTTCCCTGATGCCAGGACAGGTAGTCCTCAACCTACGACCACAATTGAGCTCAAAATTTATGTTTGATAAGCGAGGCATTTGTTAAGTGAGTTTTGCCCCTATTTTACGACTTTTCTTGCCGCAGTTGTTAAGTGAATCACTGCAGTTGTTAAATTAGTAACGTGGTTGTTAAGTGAATCTGGTTTCCCCCATTGACTTTGTTTGTCAGAAGATCACAAAAGGGGATAGCAATAGCAATAGCACTTAGACTAGCAGTCAATTGAAGTAGCCTGGAGTACTGCACTCTAACCACTGCGCCACCTCAGATCACGTGACCTCGGGACGCTGCAACCGTCGTAAATGTGAGTCTGTAAATCACGTGACCATGGAGATACTGCAATGGCCATAAGTATGGAAAAGTCATAAGTCATTTTTGTCAGTGCCGTTGTAATTTCGAACGGTCACTAAGCCAACTGTTGCTGAAGATTACCTATACAATATCTTTTGTCGCTTGTCGTTTTATAGTCCAGTTCGACCTCTACAATGGCATTAAAATCTCCCATCATACAAATATTTTCATAGTCTAATTCAATTATTTTATTATGTAGCTTAGAATAAAACTTATCTTGGCATTCATTTGGTGCACTGGCTTACCTTGGCTTCTCCAAAGACGATGTAGATGTCGGAAGCTGGACTCTTGAAGACATCCGGCTTGGTGATGACAAACAAGATATTCTTGGATTTACGGATGGTTATCCTGGTCACGCCGTGGATCTGCCGCAGACCCAGCTTGGACATAGCCTGGGGGCAAAGAAGGAGACCATGTTGATGGGCTGGCAGCCACACCACGCAGAGAGGAACTCACAACACCCTCAAAAGCCACGGACGAAAACTAAGGAGGCCTCTTGTAGGTCAACCAAAGAGCTGGTTGAAGAACAAGGAGAAGGAGGGACCTTGTCCCACCCAATGCTACAGTTGAGGTCCTGTAGGCCAACTCCTCACTTCCACGGAAGGCCATCTTGAGGTATGGTCTTCTTCTTCAAGACATGGTGGAGCATGATCTATGGAAAGTTCTGGAGACCACAAGATGTTTCTGATATGAACCATGCAGATGTCTTCTTCTGATCTCTTGAGAGAACTTTACTTCTCTAGTGTGGTGAGAGATCTCAGTCCAGAACCAAAGAAAAGGGCAAGAGAGATATTTACACCCCCAAAATTGGAGTTGTGCCAACACACTCTGTGGCGTCTGGCAATACCTTGGCAGATGCCTGCTACAATGAGTGGAAGACTTTCACCTTGCCAACCGTTTGAAGAAAACCAGATCAGGAAACTAATCAACTCTAGATAAACACTCTTAATAAAGGTGATGAGTTCTAGTGTCACCTTAGACACGAAAGAGAGTGGTGCGGCTTTGAGCCAATCAACGCCTTAAGTATGAAAAGAAGTTGGCTGATTTTGATTCAATCACTAGGAGACGACGAGTTCTAGTCCTGCCTTAGGCATGAAAACCAGCTGGGTGACTTTGAGCCCATCACGAGGAGACGGTGAGTTCTATTTCCACGTTAAGCAAAATATCTCTCTGGGGGACTTCGGGCCAGTCCCTTCCTGACAGCCCAGCCTACCTTGCAGCCAATAGGAGGAGGGAGGTGTGCTGGATATGTTCATTGCCTTGAGTGATTTGTGAGAAAGGAAGGAAGGAAGGAGGGAAGGTTGGAGGGAAGGAGGAGAGATGGATAGGGAAGGATAGATGGAAGACAAGGAGGGAGGGAGAGGGAGGAAGGAAGGAAGGAGGAGGAGATGAAGGAAGGAAGAAGGAGGGAGGGCTGGAGGATAAATGGAAGAGAAGGAAAGAGTGAGGGAGGGAGAGTGGGTGGGAGGAAAGGAAGGAGGGAGAGAAGGAAGGAAGGTGTCAGACTGAAGCCATCATTGACTTGGAGACTTTGGCCTGCCACATATTATGCTGTAGACTGTATTAGTGCTGTGGGAATTTGGGAGGGGTTACTGCATGAGGGGTGTAGAGATGTAGCCATAACAAATTCCTTCTAGATTCTCAAGGTCATTCCTTTGTTCGGCCCCTGCCTGGGAGGTGATGGGAGTAACGGAGACGTTAGCAGAAGGAGACTGGTCAACGTGATGAACTGGTGGGTGTGGGAGCAAGGGACTAAACTTTAACTGGTGGAGAAACCCTTGTAGCTTTAGATTCAGGTTTTCCCCAGATGTGCCAACACGTCTCTGCTAATAAATTGGAATTTTGAGGAATACTTTGCCTCCGACTCTGGTTTAGTTTTGGATGCTATTT
>JANHGD010002890.1:99298-110083 GCA_027560375.1 Imantodes cenchoa
CCCAAGAACTCTGCTGCCACTGCCTCCTTTCCGAGCCTCCTAGAGCTTGGGGTGGTGGGAGGCTCGTAAAGGAGGAGGCGGCAGCAGAGTTCTTGGGGCAGTGGGAGGCTTGCAAAAGAGGCAGCGGCAGCAGCAGAGGTAGGACACGCGTCTCAGTGGGGTGCCTCCTGCACCCCCCAAAAAATAAGCCCTCCCCAAAAATAAGGTCAGGGGCATTTTGGGGGGGTCAAAGAAATAAGCCCCTGTCTTATTTTCAGGGAAAGACGGGTATGTAGTACATCCTACAGCCTGTGAAACCTAACTGTAAATTCGCTGGTTTAGGATTATATTTATACCTTTCCTACTCTGTCTTTCTGACAACCTCAACTTCTCTGAAGTTGTAATATAATTTCAAATTTTTTAGGCTTGTCAGTCATCCACTGCAAAGTAAAACAGGGAAGAAGTAGTGAAAAGGAAAAAAAAATTACTATAGTAAGGGACAATATGCAGTATAGAGCAAATACATTACTCACACAATTGTTAGCTTCAACTGTGGGTTTGATATCAGTCATATTTCATCACAACTATCTTTCTCAGTGCATGACTTTTCTATATTACCCACTGCCTTTTCCATATGAAGGCAGAGGATTCCTTACAACAGCCAGTATGACAAGAATAACCAAATCTTAGACTGGGGCTCTCTTATAAATCTTTTTTTTCCCCCAGTCATCAGCTTTCTGTTTTTGGTTATTATTTTTTTTAATGTTACATGAAATATTAGCATTTTTCTTTGTTTTTCTTTCTTTCCCTTTCTTAAAAAGACATTGTCTTCTGATAAAGGGAGGAGGCCATATTATCTTGGTTTCTATTAGGTAGAAAATGTGAAGTCTGGAAAAAAAGGATAAACAAACTACAGTTGTCAAGGAGAAGGCATAAGGGAAATAAATCAACTCTCAAATGGTAGCTATGCCATTTATTTTGTTTTCTTTCTTTCCAAAAGCATTGTGGAGGTTTATTTCTTAATATGACTTTAAAAAGCAATTGATTTGGATGTGAACATCTGCTGTTTTTTAGCTGCAGTCTCAGCTGAAATGCTTATTTATTTATTTATTTTGCTTCCTGCATTGTTAATTGCCAACAGAATCTTGGCATTTTACAGTAAAAATGCAATGAAAATCCACAAGCTACATGTCTAATGGACACTTCTTTTAAAAGAAGAATGAAAGTTGTAAGAATGAAAAATCCACCTATGGTGTCTTTTTGTACCCAGTACAAGACAGGACAGTCCTAACAAAATATTCCTTATACCTCTTATTGCAATAATTCCCACGCTCTTATGGAAAAGAGAAGTTTAATGTGAAGTATGAATTCATCATTGTGAATTATGTGTGCAGAAAAGACTAGTTACTGTAATTAAATGAAGTAATTATAAATAGACCTAACAGTCATAGGCTGGCAAGTAGAGCATTTTTTAAATATACATTTAAAAATACATTTTTAGAACTGATATGCCCTGCTAGTCATCCTTTTGAGTTGGACCTTGAACTTCTAACCCTATGTTTGGCTCCAAACTCATGTCTTAACACTTTGAATTAATGCACAACGCACCAGACAAAGGTAATAGTTCATCAAGTTGCTATGGAGAAAACTGTAAGAAAAATTGGACTTTTTGTGTTGACTGTTAAATATTTTGAAATAATTCCTAGGAAAATATATTTCTGGGTAGACCTGAATATTTCAAATTGCATAATGCATACAAGATTTCTTATACTATTATATGTGCTATCCTAAGTGAAAGAGATTTATGCAAGTTGAAAGAATACATTTCTGCTCATTCACTAAATCAGTCTTATTACTGAAATGAGTGTCTTATTACTAGCAATAATACACTGGACGAATCAAATGTAACTGAATTATGGTGTCAATGGTTTGGAAAATTTGATCATAATTTTACATTCCCTGACACAGTCAAGTCCAATAAAAAAAGAACCATCACTTCTATTTAGCAAAAGAAATACATTGGATCAAAAATTCTGGGAAAACACAGAAGATACTAAATGAGCATATGTCAATTTTGGGGGAAAAAAGACTTAAATATTTTGTGTTCAGCTACATTAATAATATATTCACTGTTTTCAATGGATTATATCTATGTTATACTTAACAGAAAACTGTATAGTCACTTTATTCTGCTTGTGATTATATGTTCTGCTAGTAATTTTGCCCAACTGCTAGAAGTATTATTAGCATAACCAATATCTAATGTACCTAATATAATGATATTATCCATCATGACAGTATTTGTGCAATGGTTTACATAAGTGGAATCATAATCTTAAAACTCATCCATGCACAAAATGGCATGTCTGGATACAAATCACTGCTTCTTATAAAACCGTCTGAGAGAGATGCATTAAAAGTGTACCCTTTTTCATCATTGCCTAGATCAGCCTCTTATCTTCATATTAATAAGATGAATAAGATTTCATAATTCAATGGAGATCAAGAATTTTCCTTGGGCATAATTTCCTTAGCAGAAGAAATACAAAATTGGAATTTAGTGGAATTGCCTTAAAAAAAAGGTAGGATTAACAAAACATTTCAGTGTACAGAGATGCTTTAAAAAAAATGTTTTAATGAAAATATTCATGACTATTGTTGGGGGGGGGAAATGCCTACCATCCAACAAGTTTATTTTTTTGGAAAGTGCAAGTAATCTTTTAAAACTGATCAAAAATAAGATGTCAGAAAAGTAGAAGCAGTAATTAGCAGAAATGGGAAAGGAGTAATGGTCAGAACAGAAAAAAATGGGAAATCAGATATAAAAATAGGCTTTTGGTTTGTAAAATATAACATCAAGAGAGTTACAGTCAACAATATATTGAAACTATCTAGATTACATTTATTGATAAAAAGGGGAAAGAGCATTACTTCCGTTCAGTTGAAGCACAATTAATCTTAATTGAGTTGTTTTGTCACTTGACAGACTCCATATGGTTTTAGCAATATGTATTCATGAATTCTTAAGAGTTTTTTTCCTAGTTGGCCTATAATTCATGGCACTCCTATTCTTTGTAATTCAATAGTACCATTCAATAGAAATTGGCTTAAGTGTTAATTTTCTGTATGCAGTTGAAATTCAATGAGACTGATTTAGTATATGTATACACACCCGTACATACATACCCATACAAATATGCATATACATACATAGGTTCATACACATAAATATATGATGAATTGAATTAAATCCAGGATCAATAAAGAGCAGATAACTTCTCCACTATCACCACCACCACTAATGTCCACTGATCCAGCAATAAGAACCCAGTTCTTACAATATCTTTGCTCTCCAAGCCTATTTTTTTTAATAAGAGTAACCCTAAAATTCTAGAACTGACTATGGAAATTCTTTTAGGAAAGCTTGATTTTTTTTTATGGGGAGATTTTTACCAAATCAAGATGCACGGGTGGGCGGCAATGGTGGGTTCTAACTTAACTCGCTGCCAGTTCACTTCCTCCTGCGCTACCCAATTCCAGCAACCGTTCTTTATATGTTTTAGCCTCCAGGCCCCTAATCACCTTTGTTGCTCTTCTCTGCAATCTTTCTAGAGTCGCATGTCTCTCATGACATGCTCTAAATGTCTTTAAGATGGACCTTTTTTCTTTCTTTCTGTATTCTATTGCCATGGAATATCTTTCACAGATTTCTTCAAAAAACTTGCAAATGTACCAAGAATTTCCGAAAAGTGCCCATATTTCCCTTATATTACTCATGGAGATGAAAAATACAGAAGTGTTGATTGCAAAGCTCTGCTGCTGAAGACTGCCCAGTTTGGGTAGAAAAGAGATTTAATGCTTCCCCAATCTAACCCTGTCAAGATATTGGATCATGGTCATCAGAAAATCTTAGGGCTATTGCCTAGATTAGAGATGAGGTTTTATTTATTTATACAAACTTGCTATAAACACCAAATGGGCAGTGAGGATGAGGATGAAGAAGAGGACGAGGAGATGACTGAAGAAGTCAGTGCAAAGCATTTTTATATTGCTGCTCAGAAAACTATCTGGACATTCTATTTCATCCTTATCTTAATTTCACAATTATTCTGCACATTCTAGACACTCTGGGTTAGAATTGCTTTAGACACACAAAGTGCTGTGTTTTCTTTAGAGGTAATTTTGTTGAAAAGGAGCTAGTAACAATGAAAGCACTAAGGTAACTCTAATGATAACATACAAGATGTTTCCAAGGATGCAGGAATAGATACAAGGCAAATTAGAGCTACCAGTACCATGTTTCTGTGATATGTAGAAAGCAGATGCTAAAATTAATTTGGTTCTTGAAGCAGACAGTAATTAAGATGTACCTGCTCTATGTGCAGTTAAAAAAATACTTGAAAGAAAAAAACCTATAAAAATGCAGTGAAATTTATTTTGTTAATTTATCTCAATGTGGGATTTTGTTTTGTTTCATTCTAGTTATAAATATTTGTGCTAACAATTTGTGGGTTTTTTTCCCCTTGTTTGTCCTGGTACCTTAAATTACGTTCACATTCTGGCTTCTGCAGCTCACAAAAGTAGTTCCTCGAACTTCTTTTGCTCTGTTTTAGGCATGGTTAATGCTGGATGCACCTGCTGTGTTTGTAGTATTTATGGCACTCAGGCAGATTTCAAAGAGGGAAGTAAAATTCTTCAGCAATATTTAAAGCCCACTAGGAAATGCTCAATGTTTTAATTAAAAAAAAAATCTAAATCAAGATGTGTGTGCTCATTTTAAAGTATTAATGGTGGAAGGGATTCTTGCCAGCTGTCCCTCAATCCTGTGTTAATAGGTTGGGCTTCAGGAATAGTGCAACTAAATATGGTTACACCCTCTCTACTAACTTTCTTGACATTGTAGCAGGGGTAGGTTCCTCCTGGTTCAGACCAGATCGCCTGAACTGTTAGTGACCCGTTGGTGATGTGAAGACGGCGTCATGGATCTGGTTCTGTCTGTGCCAGTCCGTGCACGCTGCCATCTTTTTTTCAGAATTTTCAGCATTTTTTTTCTCTGTTTGGATGGCTTCACCTTGTCCTCTGCTTGGAGAAAAGCCCTCCTGCCCAGCCCTAGGTTATTACCGACCTTTATTTCTTTGTCCAAAGCACAGCTGAGCAGCTCCTTAGCTGTGTTTCAGGCTGAATCAACCTTCTGAGCATGCGCAGAAGTGAATTCGCATGAGGGGATGTGTGTGAAACATCACAATGTGAACCAGTGGTGAAGGTAAGTGGAACCCACCCCTGTATTGTAGGCAATTGGAAGAAGGATGATCCATTTTGTGCATCTATTTTTGTTCTTCATATATCCTTTTGGGGTGTTGGGGAAGTTGGGGGCTGGAAGATTAATGAAGAAAATTACTGTTTTGTTTATGTTTTTGTTTATCATTGCTCCTCATTAGAGGAAACCTATTTAACCCAACATAGATGATCTTGAAGAATGAACAAAGTGGTCTGAAGGAAATCTCCTCTGCGCAGAATAAAGCAATAAAGCTCTCTACCTTACCTCACAAGAAATTAATTGTGGAACTGAAGGGATCCTATAGTGGAGCAATATCACAAAAGGAGGCAGATGCCAAGGGGAGGCAGTAAATTACAAAGGATCCAACACCAGCTGGTTCATGTTAGCTAGAATGAAAGCAAAGCAAGGCATTTGGTTCTTCCCTTCCCAGTTCTTACATGTGGCTCTTTCCCATCAATTGCAGTGCAGAGAAGGAATGTGTTAAGTCAGCTGAATGGCAGCAATCATGAGAGAAGGGATGATTTGCAAGTTTTTATAATAACTAAAAAAGCTTTCTGGTTCCTAGTGTCACCTCCATCTTTATGGGTCTAATCTCAGCTTCTATAGCAATATCTTGTTTCATTGATAATGTTCTTTTATTCTGGCAGAGGAAGATGTTTGTATCATTCTATAACACTAGATGTTCTTCTCCAATCAATCAGAATAGAGCTGGAAGTGACTTTGGAGGTCTTCTAGTTCAAGGAGGAGATCCTATACCATTTCAGACAAGTGGGTTTCCAGTCTTTTCTTTAAATCCTCCAATGATGAAGCATCCACAACTTCTGAAGGCAAGCTGTTCCACTGGTTAATTGTTCTCAATGTCAAGAAATTTCTTAGTTCTAGATTGCTTCTTTCCTTGATTAGTTTCCATCCATTGTTTCTTGTCTTGCCTTCTGGTACTATGGAAAATAAGTTAAATTAATTGATTGATTAAACAAATAAATAATAAAATAAACAAATCTAATTTGGATGCTAAGACTGAAAAGAAAGCTAGATTACTTAACCAAGATATATTGAGAACCTTTTCCTAACATTTTCCATACTCGTTACCACCTTCCTTCAAAATCCTTCTTCTTTCTTCTTTCTTCCTTCCTTCCTTCCTTCCTTCCTTCCTTCCTTCCTTCCTTCCTTCCTTCCTTTTTTGCAGGGGATGAAGATGGGAAAGATAATAATGTCTTCACTATTTTATACTGTTGATAACAAAACTGTTCTGTTTCATAATGATTATTATGATATTAATATGGAAAATAAGGACCAAATGGTCCCTTTTGTCACTTTGAGATATGGATAAACTCATACTTTATCTGACTTTCCCCTTCTGAACATATATTAGGGAAATCATTTAATAAAATAATTTAAATTAGAGTTGATTTTAATCTCACAGATATGAAGCATTAAATGCATACAGATAAAGATGTAATTATTTTCCTACTGTATTTTACAATAATTTTAATACTTAGAAGTTAGAAGGTAAAGCTGAAGTAAAATAGATATGCATAAGTAGTATTATTTATTTTTATTTATTTATTTATTTTCATCAAGCATGTATTAGAAAACAGATACAAGTATAAACATGATTATGAATACAGGAAATGGATATGAATAAAATTATTGCTACTAACAGTACTCTATTTTCAGAGATAAATAAATAAAACAGCAATAAATATGGGTATTGTATAGATTTACATATAATTATTACTGAACACTAACTATAATTCTTTTTGTGTTTGGTTCCTGGTAAATAGAAAACTCACTTAACTCATTACTTTTATACTGAAATATGTGATTTAGCCAGTATAAGCTATTTAGGGATATAGAAAGGCAAAATCCTCTCCCTAGAGTATTGTAAAACAGTGAGTCATTTTCAAGTATGAGCATCTCATCATGCCTCTCTCATTGTGTTGACCATAGAGATCAATATTCAGGAACTAAGCTGAAGTCTTTAGTTTGAATTATTTGAGAAATAATTCAAACACAGATGTTGTAATCACAAGGAGCCAGCACAGTTCCCTTTTTCCCTCCATCTACTCTAAATTCATGTTTGTTTGTTTTCTTGGAATATCTAACGTCTCAATTCCCTTTACATTATTACCATCTTAACCATAGAGTACCAGCCAGATTGAGGGCTGGCTAGAGAAAGCACATTAAAAGATTATGTGGAGAAAGAGATGCTGTCTTTCTGTATAATGAGAACTTTTCATTCTAAGTTCTCTCCGGAGATATACAGTCAGTTTTATATTCTGGGATCAATCAGAAGATATAGCCTTGGCACTGCTTTCTGATTTGAGAGGCTAGGCCTTCATCTCATGAAGGCTAAAATAGCAATAGCATTTAGACTTATATACCACTTCACAGTGCTTTACCGCCTTCGCTAAGTTGTTTACAGAGTCAGCATATTTCCCCCAACAATCTGGGTCCTCATTTTACCCAGCTCTGAAAGATAGAAGGCTGAATCAACCTTCAGCTGGTGAGAACTGAACTGCTGAACTGCAGTCAGCAGAAGTAGCTTGCAGTACTGCATTCTAACCATTGCACCGCCATGGTTCAAAGACACAGAATAATTATATAAGGACCCTACAGAGGAATTACACTACATTAAAGGTATAGACTACTAATATAATCCTTCAATTGGCTTTATTTTGTCAATTCTTTACTGTTTTATTCAGAATAAATTCAGCCAGAAAAGTTCTTTCAAAACTACAGGTAGCCCTTGCTTAACAACCAAATGCTTAACCATCATTTTAAGTTGCAACAGACCACCCAGAACTACTTATAACCAGTTTGAAAATGGCAACAAAACGTACATTTACATATAATAGGCACACTCTATACATGGAGGTATACATATAATATACACACTCTATATACTAGGGAAAACTGATAAAGAATGTGGATTTTTCATTTTTAAAAAATATTTATAAAAATAATAATACATAAAATCCTCTGATACCAACATGGAATGAATCTTCAAAGGCCAGCATTTCAGGGTACAAAGTAGGGAACTTAGCCGTATAAGCTGTGTATGTGTGTTCATGCAGTGCATATAGTAACTGAGTGTTATTTTGTTCCCTTCTTTTTGTCAACTTTTCCTCTCCTGTCCTTTCCACACTGGGTTATCTTTCTGGAATTAAGGAACTACCAGAACATTTTTGGTAACTATATGGCTACTAATTTAGGTAACTCTCTACTAAAAGTAGTTGGGAAAATCATGCTGGGTAATGTCTGTTTGGCTGGAATTGAGAAATGTACTAATGGGATAATCTATTGATGTGATTCAACAATAAGCAATTGTTCTATAGTACGAGATTGTTGGTGAGTGTCACAGGGACAAGGTCCCTATCCTAACCATGAGCGGAAAATTCTCCATGTTTCTCCTGACCAAAGACATATATAATAAAATAATTGGGGTGAATGATTTTCAGAAGTCCAAATTCCAAACTCTGCTTGGAATGAGGCTTTCCAGCTGTGGCTTTCCAGATCAGTCCCAATCAAACTCAACTACACCACAAATATTGATTCATTAATATTGATAAATACACTGATATTGATTACCTAATATTGCACATTTTTCCTTGTCAGGAAATAGAAAGATGCAGAAGACACATTTTCTCAACTGCCACTTAGAGATCAATCCAAAACTGTAACAAATTTACTTGTAATCTGAAAAGGATGTTTTAGCTATTGATTGAAATAAGGAAGAAGAGATATGGGTCCTCTTTAATTCTCTATACTCTCCCCTCTATCCGTATTTTCTAGGAAAATTACCAAGGACAGTTAATTGTCATGATATCAGGTAAACAACGCAAATTGAAATATTAATTTCATTTGCCCAGTGACATTATAATGTATGTGGCATCATCCTAGCTTGTACCAGATGCCTACAACTGCAACCCCTGTTATTCCCCATCATTTGCTGAACCAAGGCTAATGAGAACTAGAGTTTGACCACTCTAGTGGTCAAACCATCAGGCATCTTAGAATAGTATTTGCATTGGGTTGACTGATATTAAACTGAGGAAATCATGGGCATGCTATCAGATGGGCCGTCATAAAAATTAGATAAATAAGCAAACATCAGAAAGCCTTTTACAATTTTTCTTCAAGAACCATGAATAACACAGTAAGTAGCTGCTATTGTTGAAGATTCAGAAGGCTATAGAATTTATTCTGCAATGTTAAAATGACACTCCAATGATATGCAGCATAAGATTAACCTTCTTCCCTCCCTCCCTCCTTCTCTTTCCTAAGCCCTATATTGCTTATAAAACAAATTTGGCTCACTTTTTTCTTCTGGGTCCCCTGTTGCTTCTTTCACTATCTACAATCTTTCCACAACAGCTGTTGTCTTTCATTTCTCTCCTATTGTTTTTTTTTTCCCAGAGCAACAATGTACCATTTCACCTCCCTCTTGTAAACTGAATTAGACATAAAGATATCATTTTTCAATAACATCTGCAACATCTTGTTCTTATCAGAGTGCACTTTCTGGCTAACTGACATGTGGTGAGTCATCCCACAGTTATAAATCTTGGCCTTATAGGAAAGCAATGCAGTTATAGATCTCCATTTTATGTACATAATAATAGTGATATTTATATAGATTGTTATGGATAGCTATAAAGTACTAAAAACAATAGCGGTAGTTTTAATGTTTTGTAGAACAATTTTGGAAGCACCTTCTAGAACAGGTATGCAGTACCTGTGAGCTCAGGCTGTCAATCTGTCAGCTACCATGAAGTTTGTTTTATTTCTCTACGTTTGGGGGCAAAAGAGTACGACAAACAACTATATTTCAACAATACACAAGTAGGCTGACTATGATTTCTGAGGGTTGTTCTGTGCAGTTCAGGGGAGATGTGTTAGGAGCTAAGTGGCTTTAAGTAGGAAAATCACAAGAATTCTGAGGGCCGTGCGCTAACCTATGAAGTCAAAATAGCATTCCAGAGAAAAGCAGTTGTGATATATTTCCATGTCAATATCATGCAAACGATATGGAGGGGTCCATTTTGCTCGCTTTTTATGGCTTATATATCATTTCTGTTTCCTATCCCCAGAAAGACTAGAAATGACTTTGTCATTCAACAGTAACTTATTGTTAAATTTCAGGGGTAGAGGGATCCATGATGCAAAAATGGGGCATGGAGACCATGTGAAAGTCACAGACAGGGTTGCTCATTTTAATTCCATTTGTGTCTTGCACTTATTAGAAAATCAGAAAACAGCACTTCCAATTTGTAGTTTTTCTCATCAACAGACATAAAGTGTTCCAACCCATTGATGATGACACAATATTCCTTAAAAGATTGTGGATGGTGACTTTCTTTTCAGGCTTTTTAATCAACGTTGCGGAGGCCAGTCTTGAGACTGTTATCTGGGATGAGTTTGACCCCGTGACCCCTGATGACGTGGACGGGATTCTGACGGGACTTAAGGCAACCACATGTTTATTGGACCCGTGTCCCTCCTGGTTGGTACTGGCCTCCCGGGAG
>JANHGD010002891.1:84828-95322 GCA_027560375.1 Imantodes cenchoa
ACAACCTTTAAAGATTTTGTTATGATTAAATAAGCATTTACAATTTTGTTATAATTAAATAAGCATTTATAATTTAGGTGCATTTCATATTAATAAAATGGAAGTTCTCTGATCATTATTTTACAAATGTATTTATCTTTTTCTAAAAAATTCATATTAGTGGTCTGCAGGACTTAAACTTATGAAAGGGTCCGTGGGATTTAAAATTATGAATTTGGTGGTCCCTGAGGTCCAAAAGGTTGGGGATCCCTGTTCTAATCCAAGCCCCTGCTCAGGCAGGAAACTCTATACCACTTCAGACAAATTGTTGTCCAATCTCCTCTTAAAAGCCTCCAATGATGGATCGCCCATTAATCAAATGTTCCACTGATCAATTTTTTCTTACTGTCAAGAAATTTCCCCTTAGTTCTAGATTACTTCTCTCCTTGGTTAGTTTCCCTCCATTGCTTCTTCTCATGCCTTCTGGTGTTTTGAAAAATGGGTTGATACCCCTCTTCTTTGTGGCAGCCCCTCAAATATTGAAACACTGCTAGCATGTCTTCTCCTAGTCCTTCGTTTCACTAGACTAGACATACCCAATTCCTGCAACCATTCTTCATAGGTTTTAGCTTCCAGTCCTCTAATCATCTTTGTTGCTCTTCTCTGCACTCTTTCCAGAAACTCAACATCTTTTTTTATAATATGGAGACCAAAACTGGATGCAATATTCTAAGTGTAATCTTATGAAGGTTTTATATAGCGGTACTAATACTTCACTTGATTCTGATTCTATCTCTCTGTTAAGACAACCTAGGAAGGCATTGGCTTTTTTGGCTGCTGCTGCACACTGTTGGCTCATATTTAAGTGACTGTCCACTGTCCACTCTCGCAGTTGAGCCAGATTTCACCTCATCTCTATCTGTACATTTAGCTTTTCTTGCCTAAATGTAAAACCTTACTTTTTGAGTTTCTCTGAATCAGATTAAACTTTGCAGATATGGATGAGTTATCTGAATCAGTTCTGTTGCACACAGCTTACTTTTACAATTTGGTTTCATGTACACACTGACTCAGAGTAGCCCCCTTCCATACCTCCTACCTCTAAGGGGGGAAGAAGCTGATAAAATACACTTGAAACACAACTACCGGTATCTCCGTAATCACATTTGTATTGTCTTTTTGCAGAGAGAGCCTTCAACCCTTTGACCCTTTCTGGAAACTCAGATTAAGGAAAGGTGATGTGAACACGTTTTCATGCCCTCCATTGCCAGTTTTAATAATAACAGAAACCTGGGAAAGTAAACCTTTAAAATAATGTTCTTTTTTTAAAAAAAAAACTAGTATTTATTAATTTTCCTTTAAAAAGAAAAATATTAAAAAGACATACAACAGAACAAAACATACATCTAAGACAGAAACAAGCAGAAGATTAATGGATTTCTTTTACAGCTTCTCCATGCTATTTTCCAAAATATTTACAGATTACAGTATTGCTATCTTTATTATTAACTATCATTGATATATTATACCATTCTATGTTCGATAGATTGAGTCACCTGTTTCATTTTATACATAAGATGGGTACTGATAAGAGGGAACATTAGGACAGGGACGGTAGGCACGCTGGTGCGCTTATGCATGCCCCTTACTGACCTCTTAGGAATCGGGTGAGGTAAACAGTGGACAATCTAAGAGTAAAGTTTTTGGGGTTTGGCGACGAAACCACAGACTCAGGTAGTGAGTTCCAGGGATTAACCACTCTGTTGCTAAAGTCGTATTTTCTACAGTCAAGCTTGGGGCGGTTCACTTTGAGTTTGTACCTGTTGTGTGCTCGTGTATTGTTGTCGTTGAAGCTGAAGTAGTCGTTGACAGGGAGGACGTTGTAGCAGATAATTTTATGAGCTATGCTTAGATTGTGCCTAAGGTCTAAGGTCTGGAGCCTAGCTGATAGCTTTCTAGCTGACAAACTCAGCACCTTTAACCACTTAGCCATTGCACCCCTATATATGTAGTAAGGTACCTCAATCATAAACCATCTATTAGCATTCTGCACGAATTGTAGCTCCACAGCTAGGTTCAGCAACCAATATATCAGAGCATATTTCAGGAATCCTATTCTGAAACTACGTACTAATGCAGATCACAGAGGGCAGGCTTTTCTTTCTAGGAATAGGTAGAACTTCTATGCCATTTTTAGATGGTAACTGCTATTGAAGTAATCTGGGACTTTTGTAGATCCAAAAGTATCATGAAGTGCAATCTGTTCTTTCAAGGGTAAATGCTTTCCAATCCAGAAATGGCCATTCCCCCTCATTCCAAAGACCAATAAAAACTTAGCCAAGTTAATTGCCTTTGTATAGTCCATCACAGTGTTTAAGAATTGATTCAGAATGTGCTTAGCCTCTGCTATCAGATTTCACAGAGAAATAGAGCCAAGTGGATTTAATTTAATGTTTTGCTTTCAGTGAATACAGTTGCTGCATTCTTTATTGAACCGGCAATTTACCGCAGGCTAATGCTATCAAGTGACATTTGTGTATGGGCAGTGGCTAATGTTACAAAAGTTACACACAAAGCCATGGCTTATAATGTGCTATAATATGAATAAGTAATTGGAATTGGGTTGAATATTAAAATTGTTGTAATGTTGGAGATTTTTTTTGTAGTTTGTTTTGCTTTGAATTGATTATTTTATTTATTTATTTATTTATTTGCACTTCTGTGCTGCCCAACTCCGCAGGGACTCTGGGCGGCTTACAGCAAATACTGGTATAATTTAAAATAAAACATCGTTTAAAACCACAGTTAAAATACAACCCTAATTAAAAACAAACCAATCATTCATCCATTCATGGGCCGACCTCAATAGATCGTTCAATAGGGTCAATGGCCCCAGGCCTGTTGAAAAAACCAGGTTTTTAAGGCTTTCCTGAATGCCAATAAGGTGGGGACGGTGCGAATCTCCAGGAGTAGCTGGTTCCAGAGAGCCGGAGCGGCCACAGAGAAGGCTCTCGTCTGTGGGCCCGCCAGCCGACACTGTTTGGCCGACGGGACCTGAAGCAGGCCAACCCTGTGGGATCTAACCGGTCACAGGGAGGTGTGTGGTAAAAGGCGGTCTCGAATATACTCTGTCCTGAGCCATGTAGGGCTTTAAAGGTAAATTATACAAATAATTTTTATTTGTATAATAAAGATTACACAAATGGTTGCTGCCTAAACTAAGCTCTGCCTGCAGGATTTGGTAATATTTCTAAATTCTAAAATGAACTTACAAGGCTTTAAAGAAGAGATAGTTGGACATGATATATTGACTGAGATTAGTTCTATCCAAACCTCAGTGGATCATGACATTATTTCTCTCTCCCACCCCTTAGAAATAGCTTGAAATTAAAATTCAAAATCCAGATAAAAATGTATCTGATATATGTTGTGGTCATAAATGAGTAGGACTTTCTCTCTTTTGACATTATACACTGCTTTGATATTAGTTGGAGCTTTTGATATTACATCACTTTGGTATTAATCTCTGCCTTTCCCTAATATGAGGAGAAACGGTGTGAACATAGAAAGCAACACTGGGTAAGTACCATGAATTCTGTGAATGAGTGAGAATAAGAACCAAAGCAAAAGATCTTGGATTAGTTCATTTTCCATATTCTTTTCCTCAAAACAGTCACGGTCTTATGGGGAGCATTTCAGATTTTGAAAATAATGAGCATTGAAAAACAAAAACAACAATTTCAGTTTAGAGCATTATCTATTCCCTTTTTGTAACAAGAAGAAACAGTTTCGTAAAATACATAATTACGTGCAAACTCCAGTGCTGGACTAGTTATCATTCTTCTCTGTTTTACCACCATTCCCTTTATGGCACTTTATAGTCAGCAAGAAAACATCGCCAGATTGGGACATTGGAGCACAAATGGGGCAGGTTTGATATCATTGTACAGTCATTGGCTTCTTTCTCAGTTTCTCAATACAAAAGACTTCTTTCCCCGTTCACAGTTTGCATTTTACCAGTTGAAATAATGTGAAATTTAGACTATAGTTTCTTTTTTGCTTTTTATACATTTTTATAAATCTAATACATTGTATTGTTTCTATATATTGTTTGGTATGTTATGCTTTAAATTATTAAGTTTATATAATGTTTATTTATTTAAATAGAATATTGAGTATAGAAATTTGCCTGTGTTGATATCAGTTCTTTGATAACGAACTTTTCAATATATTTATTCATTACGGTTTCATCAATATTAGTCTTGGAATATAATTTTTTTTAAAGTTGCCAATTCTATTTCCATTTTAAAATGTAACAATTTGGACCTTTTCTTTAATACTATTATTTTAGTATTTCTTCTGAATTGTTTGCAGGCTCAAATGCACTAAGATGTTTCTGTTCAATAAATTTTATATCCATCTGTAATTCTATTATTTCTAATAAATGTCTTTATTGTTTAGTTTCTTGCAATTCTTTCATCAATTCTTTGTTTGTTCTTTATTTTTTCCAATTCTCTTATTTTAGCATCTAAGGTTTTGTGTGTTGAGGGGGCTAATTTGTTTAAAAGACCTTCATGTATGCTTTTCCTGTTTCCCAGAATAATAGAAAGGTTCCTGATGCCTCTTTGTTTGGAAATAATTGTAGTCCTTCTTTTTTTGTAAGACTGTCATAGAAATAATAATCCATCTGAAAGGTAGTTTTCTACCCAGACTTCAAATGATTAAACTTGAATTACGATCTATGTATATCATTGGGAGAATTTGTACTTCTTTGGAATATGGTGTTAAGCATCTTAGATGCTCATCATATGTCTATTCTAGGATATGTCTTGTTAAAAAAAAGTGGAGCCTCTCTTCATTGGATTTTGTAATCTCCAAATATATGTTAAAGCCCATTCCTCCATATATAAGAGCAAACCCTATTCCCTTGTAACACTGATGATGTTACCTTGTTTGGTAATGAAATGTCTGCAAGAAAACCACCTAGTTCATAGAGCACCAAGAACCCCACCTTCATATATTAAAATACTTTTGCAATCCATCTTTTTTGGACTTGTCTAATTTCAAATCTTTAACTCCAATACCTCCACAAACAAGTACTCTTCAAATTCTTCAAATATCCTTCTTCAAATTTCATTAGTTTGGTGGGGAGGAATCAAATTTTATTAGTTTTTGAAAACAAAATTGTTCTTTATTTTTATTTGAAGCATAGGTAGGAGCCAAAGATAGTGTTTTATCTTCTTGTATTTTCAAATTTTATATGCTACCCAAATACTTGTCATGCAGTGCTTTTTTCATCCCTTCTTTATTGGGTTTGGAAAGCAAGCAGCATGGAAAGTTTGGGGGGAGACAACAAGAAAAGGAACTTAGACTTAGTCCAAACTCATCATTTGAATGCAGTATTTGGGAGAGAAATCAGTGGGCCACTGATCCAAGAGATACAGGCTACTGATCCAAGAAGGGAAGGCAAGACTACATCTGTACACCAGTGGTGAAATCCAATTTTTTTTACCACCGGTTCTGTGGGCGTGGCTTGGGGGATGTGGTGTGGCTTGGTGGGTGTGGCAGGGGAAGGATATTCAAAATCTCCATTCACATCCCGCTCCAGGGGAAAGATACTACACAATCCCCATTCCCTCCCCACTCCAGGGGAAGGACACTGCACAATCCCCATTCCCTTCCCACTTTGGGGCCAGCCAGAGGTGGCATATGCTGGTTCTCTGAACTACTCAAACTTTCTGCTATCGGTTCTCCAGAACCTGTTAGAACCTGCTGGATTTCACCCCAGCTGTTCACCAAACTAAGAAATCAAGTCTGCATGAAGGCTAAAATGATTTTTTATTAATATTGGCTATAGTAATATAATCTTACAAGTGTTTTGTTCCTCCCTTCCCCCTCTTACACTCAAGTGAATTAGAGAGGGTCTGCTGGAGTCCTTTACACATGATTTCTTGTTTTGGCATTTTTACCTCTTGTTGCTTTAATAACAGATCTGGCATATTAATGTCAAGATTAGCTTTCTTATTGTCTACTTTTTATTGTATACCCAAGACATGCTTCTGGTAACATCTGGAATGGATCATTTGAGATCTCTCCCAGAAAAGTTATTTGGTTTTACATATGGGTTATTTGGGTTTTATATACTACTGGATTAAGTAGAAGATTCTACAATGTGAGTTGATATTGGGGAAGACTGGAAAAAATAATACCAGTGTCATGAAACCAAGAGAAATAGCAGGTTTGTTAGGACATTCTCTGACATGTTACTTGCGGTAGCTGTCAGCTGCCAAGTCTTTTTACTGTGTGTAACATTGTAGCTACCTGCCCTTCTATGTGATATTATAAATAAATAAATAACTTCCTGTGAAGTAGCAACTTTGCCATAGTTCTTTCATTTTATATTTAATTTGTTAACTTGACTGTAATAAACTTGATATCTAGTTTGTCTATGTCTGTTTTGAAGAAGGAAGCAAATACTAAAAATACCAGTGATTACTAAAAAGTGTTCAAGTATTCCAATTTTAAAAATAACAGTGATCAAAACTCTATCTTTAAATAAAGTTTTCACAGAAAAGCAATAATACTATTTACTTTATATTTCACACAGAAATTGAAACAGCAAGTCAGAATCATTTTCCATCTTATCTTCTATATATCTGTATATGAGCTATACATTCAGTAATACGTTCCAGAGTTTAAAGATATAATGAGAGACTACAGAGCAGGGCTGTGATTAAAGCAAATTATAAACCTAACCCACAGGACTTACATAGAATTTTATTAAACCATGCAGGCCTTGTGTATATGGTACTGTAATAAAAGAAATAATATTAAAGTGAATAATTTCATAAATAAGTTTTGTTCTAAATATCCAGCGATTTTTCTTTGCAATGAACAAATCTTTAATTTAAAATATAATAAGGTGAAGTAAGATGATGGGAAATTTAGGCAAGCTTGGTTTCCATTTTTTTTAAATGAACTTGACTCTTAGCATATGAATGCAGTGACAATTATTGTTGAAATTGATTAACTATATTAATGAATGTTTCAACTGTAGTGATTTAAAATGCTTTTTCTTTGATACACTTATGAAGTGTATTGTAATTGTAAGTTTCTTATAAGCCCCAAGTATTTGAACTGAAAATGGTTTTATATTTCTGGTTGCTAACATCGGCAATGTTATGGGAAAGCAAAGCTTGTAAATACATTACAAATTCAGAACTAGTAATTTATTGAACTAAATGCCCAAGCTTGTGCTTCTGCATCTCTTAATTTGACTGACCAGCAACTTAATAGCTGATCTGGTAGAGTTGGGTCATTGGTAAAACATACTATTACGTTATTCATTGGAACCTTACAAATTAAATTTTCATGATACTCCTGATGGTGGTACCTGATCTACAATAGCAAAAGATTTACATCAAATCCCCCAACAATCCAAGCAATGTTATTTAAAAATAGAACTGCAACCTTGATTGGATTTTTTAATATGGACAGTTGGAAGCATTTCAACTAAAGGTTGAATAATGTTCATGAATATTTTAATTTATGTTCCACATTAACATTCTGATTATTCCCTGAACAAAAGTGTTTACCATTTTAGTTAAAATGTTCTTTTTTAAAGATTTTCTCATGCAGTTTACATACTTTTTATTTCTCTGCATTTTAAAAAAAGACAGTGGGTAAAATTATTTAGTTTATAACTCTGTACAGAGCATTTACCAGATGTTACTTGTTGTGAACTGGGAATTAAATATCAGTATGCTTGTTTGATACAAAACACATAAATATAAACCGAATTAAGACTTGGTCAAAAAGTTAATGTGCACTCAGAACCAAAATGCACCTTACTTTATGTTATGGAGTATACACAGGATCTGATTTTGTTCAGAAATACTAGTCACCTGTAATTAATGCTGCAAAACATTAATGCTCATCTTGTAAATGTAGCATGTGATTGGGTTCTTGGTTAAGCTTGGTGGATGAAACTTTTTTTTAAAAAAGTGATACATTGTTACTAACATATGTAACATGTTTCATTCATATTCTTCAAGTACGGACATCAGCATGTTTATACTATTACGTTACACTATATTGAATTGTAAAAAGCTAAAGCAGGATTATTCAATATGAGGAATACAACCATATCAAAAGTATTTAATCCAGCATTTAGTTATCTGAAAATAAGTTTAACTGAATTAGGTGCTTACCTCAGAATCTCTTTGGAACCTTAAATAGTGTTCAAATTCTGCTTATGCACATTTTTAAGAATAGTAACATATGAGGTGTTCTCTGAGCTTGCTTGTTTTCTTGCAGGCATTTCATTATCCAAACTAGGTAACATCTTCAGTGTTTGGGGAATGAAACATCTGCAAGAAAGAAAGCAAGCTCAGAGAGTACCAAGAACTCCCTCATGTCAATCCTGAGCTACAAATATTCTCCTTTATTAATAGTAACACGTATTTGACATTTTTACTTGGTTTTTCAGTGCCTTAAAAGAACCAGTAACAATGAAAAGAGTAATCATTCTTGATTTCACTCTTTAAAATTAGAGGGCTGTTTATTTGTATTCAGGTAATTTCATTAGCTTGTACTACTTGTCAGCAGATAAAATTCTTCAGGTTTCCAAGAACGACAGTATTTGCTTGTGAATAGATACCATAGACAAGCTCTCTTTTGTTTGGAGATGGCTCAGTCAGTTAAAAAAAAGACAGAATAATGAACACATCGGCTTAATTTTTAGTAAATAAGCCTGATTTCCTTTTGTTAAAAATAAAGGTTCGGTCATGGGAACTATGAAACAAGAAGACAACCAGCAGCAACGTGGACGGACTCAATTACAGTGGCGATGAGTGCACCATTAGGAGACCTGAAAGAACAGATTAGGGATTAATCATCATGGAGAAAATCTATCTCTATGGTTGCTAGGAGTTGAAAACCATTTGATGGCACATAATCAGAAGAGGTGGAGCTATTGGTGTTTTACGGCTTGCAGGAGTTAAAGGAATTTTTTTACAAATACACATAGTCCTTGACTTAAAACCAGTTGCTTAGCAAATGTTTGAATTTATGATAGACCCTAAAAATAGGTACTTATTGACCAGATTTGAAGTTACAACAACAACACCATTCCTACAGTTACATGATCATATTTTGGGCTCTCGGAACTGACCTGCATTTACAGATTTTTGCAGCATCCTATGACCACTTTTTGTGGACCAATTTTTTGTCCACAAAAATCCGGCAAAATCCGGAGCTGGAGTCCCGGAAGCAGTTCATGACTGTGTACAGTCACTCCTGATAACTGCTGCGACATAGCTGGAACCAGTCGTATTGGCTTTGCCATTCCATTGGATTATTTCAGAGACGAGGAGAGGTGTGATCTGCTGCTTCGGTAACAGTCTATCCTTCATACACATAAGGAATTTGTCTTCGGTGCATAAGC
Organism: Imantodes cenchoa; assembly: GCA_027560375.1. Classification (NCBI taxonomy): domain Eukaryota; kingdom Metazoa; phylum Chordata; class Lepidosauria; order Squamata; family Dipsadidae; genus Imantodes; species Imantodes cenchoa. The sequence goes on from JANHGD010002891.1 coordinate 94,253, forward strand.
TCTCAGTGTACATAAAAATGCATTCATCAAGAATCATAACATACAACGCTTAGTGATAGTCATAGGATACTGAATAAGCAATCAGAATCATATAGGAAACTAAATAAAACAATATAAGACTATCTGCAAAAATATGGACAGCCATGAGATGGCAGCAAAGAATGAGAGTTATGAGTGTCTCTGATCATGTGGATTGATGCAGTCCAGGTTTAGCAAGGTTCATGCCAGATATCCTCAACAACCAAATGTAGCACTGATAAATTTAGGCCTTTAAGCTTTCTGTTTCAGGAATTTCCCATAAACCAAGAGAAAGACTGTATTTCTCTGTCAAATATTCGTCTGTTCCTTCTCAGAAGCTCTGATGATGGGTACTGCAAATCTGGCATTGGGGAGGAACCAAGACTGTCTTATCACTACCATATGGTGAATGTAGAGTAATAAACAGTTTTCAAATAAAACACTCTGTATATTTCCTGATGTAGGTATGATTTCTGACAATCTTAGGGAAAATATTGTTGGCAGCAGACCCAGAATTCTTGCTGTAGGGGTTCCAAGATTTTCTGTTTGCTGTGAGTGAAGTTTCTTAAAAGATTGAAAAATAATGTTCTCTTCCAAGTAAGGAAGCTGCCATATTTCTCTGAAAACAGTGCTTAAGATTGCTTATCGTTTCGTCAGTAAAAAGACAGAGGCCACTTTTCCTGAATTTCGTTTGGTTTTATTTTGGATTTTTCTTACCTCTTCACTATGTTGTATGCATGCAGTTAGATGCAGGGTTGAAGGGTTAATAGCAGTATCAGAAAAAGGCTCATTTTCATAGCTGAAGTTCAGATTTTACTTCTGTTGTGTATTTACTTGGAGAAATCATATCTTCTTGTATCTTTGTACCATATGATGGAGAGGGTGGATAGACCGAGGTTCAAGTTCTCATTTAATCTAGAAAAGCTCTAGATAATTCACTGATATCCAAGTCAATGAGGATTAAATAAAGGGAGAAGACTAGACTAGACTAGACTAGACTAGACTAGACTAGACTAGACTAGACTAGAACAGAACAGAACAGAACAGAACAG
>JANHGD010002891.1:117030-129393 GCA_027560375.1 Imantodes cenchoa
ATAAAATTCTATTCTATTCTATTCTATTCTATTCTATTCTATTCTATTCTATTCTATTCTATTCTATTCTATTCTAGTCTGTGAGTCCTTATAGAAGGCTCTGGTATAGCAGAATCAAATAATTTAAGTAGGGCACTTCCCCAATTTGCAATTCTTGGTTTATTCCTCCTAGGCCAATCAATCAATCAATCAATCAATCAATCAGAATAGAGCTGAAAGGTCTTTTAATCCAGACCCCAGCTCAAGCAAGAGACCCTACACTATTTCAGACAAGTGACTGTCCAGTCTCTTCTTAAAAACTGCCAGTGATGGAGTGCCCACAATTTCTGAAGTCAACACTGTTCCACTGGTTAGCAAATGTTTTGTATGCTCTGGTTATTAGTGTAATATTGCCACAGAAGAAGCTACGCAAGATTAGATTAATAACTCTTAGACCCTTTTTGGCAATGTTGTTACAGTGGGCTCTGGAACTTAGGTCATTAGATATGAGTACTCCAAGGTCCTTGACAGAGTGAGGGTTATCTACAAGCTCATGTCCTCCAAGCTTGTATTTTGTGTTCTGATAATGGTGGCTTTCTCCCTTTGTTGCCCCAGATATAAGTTTGGCTCCCACCTTGTTGCTTTTCTGTAAGGCCTTGAAGACATCATTTTGTCAGCGAGTTTGAGGATCTCATTCAGAGCCAGTCAAGTGGCTTGTCTGATTCTGTTATCACTGCTACAGTGGAATAGGAATTGGAGTGGTGAATTTTAACTGTGGATTTTGAATGTTCTATATCGCCCTGAGTCACTGTGTGATTTGGACAGCTATATTAATTTGTTTAGTAAACAAAGAGTAATTGAAGTATCAGGGGGAAACTAGCAAAAAAATTAATCTGTAGAAAGGAGAAGTTCTTACACTCTTCACACATTTTCCCCAGTTTATACCCAGTGGTCTTCTTTGTCTCCTATTTTATAACTGAAAATGTTAGCTTGATTATTCAATGGACTAGTGCTACAATTTCACAATACAATTTGGAAAGAGGTCAAAGTGTTTGGGGTAGTACTTGTTAATGGAAGTCAATATACCTGATTCTTAATCATTGTATTCATCAGTCACATCTTTATCTTCTACTGATCTGTGATACATTCCTTTAATCCACCCTAGCATTCTGTTGCAATTCCACGTACCTGTGCAGTCAGAAGGGCTGTGTGTGGATACTTCATTAAACTGACTATTTTCCATGCAATTTATTAAGCTTATTATCCATCATGATCACTATAAAAAGTCATTCTTCTGGGCAAGCCTGCAAAGAGGTTGCATTCCAATCAAATGTAGATTTGCTCTGATTCAGCTAGGCCTTGATTTCCAAGGGGTATTCTAGCGACTCTTCCTGCATCCCACCCCCCATCAATATGTATAGACACTTTCTATGGCAACCTAAAACACTCCATTATTAGTTCAAATAGGACAGTCGTTTTCCACCTAAAAATGTCTTTAGAAATAATGCTACATTACGCTACATAATTCCCCAGGTCATTCTGTTTTAGGAATGCAGCCAGATCTGCCTTATTGATACCTGAGGCAGAAACAAATCCTATTTGATTGCTAAAGTAGCCAAATAAGATAAGATGAGCATTGTAGAATAAGTCAATTTGCTTTTTATGGCCCACATATGATTTTTGTAGAGCCATTCAAGTTTTTTTTAAGGGGGGAGTATACAAAAAGCTACTCACAGATGTTAGAATAACTGAATGTGCTAAGCCAGAGTAAAAACATGTGATATATAGAATTAGACATGGAGAAAACAGGATGGAGGGTATTTAAAAACTGACACACTTTTTTAATAATCCCTGAAATCTCTTGGAGGTATTACAATTCAATCAGTTTTTGCCATGTGTGAAATACTAGCTGGATGGGGAAGATGAAATGAGGAATGAATGGACATGTAAGTATTATATGTGACTAGCGTAGATTATGTGAATGGGATGTGAAAACGAGTATTAATATGAATGACGTAAGTAAACAGTAAGTAAATGGAATGGTAAGTAAATTGCATACGTACTATGTGAATGAGGAACATTTATGAATATTTTAGAGGAAAATAAATATTAAAATAAATATTTTATTTTAGAAGGTGGGCAGTGAATCTCTGTATAACTTCAAGTAGAGCCTACAACTTATCAGTCAACATCAAATGTCACCTTGTGGACAGAGAAATAGTGCCCATTTTTATTTGTAATCCATAAAAGTGAAGGGCAAAACCAAATTTCCCCAACATCAATTGGCATGGCAAATCTGGTGTGGCAAATCTATGCAAAAGTATACTAACTTGATGGTTGGAGTCATGCATTGTGCTTTGCGCAGGTCCACCTTTAGGGCTGGCCTGGAAAATTTAGGGAATGCAGAATTCTGTAGTGGAAGTGTATATTATATAGGAGAAGATACACTGACTGAGAGCATGCTTGAGTGAAGGTGATGGTACTCAACCTACATGGGTTTAAGACTATCTGATAGATTACTTTGCCTTTATTTTCTGGTCATTAAGATTACTGGGTTATCATTTTTATGGTCCCACATTTTTCAGGTATTCTCTGCCTAGTAACCTGAGACATGGTGCTCATGATAGAGTTCATCCAATTATAGAATTGCGTTCTAGTTTAATTACGATTGGTACATAGTTTTCCATGTGTGATGCAAAATTAATTCGTTCATGTTGCCTATTTTTTGCAGAATTTATTCTGCCCTGTCTTTTGTTTATTATTGCCCCTTTTTTGCTGCTTTTTTAATTGTATTTTTTATTTCTATTGACTATAGAAATATATAGAAATTTAAATATTTATATATTTAAGTGATTCTGGGTGACCGACATCATAAAAAATAAAAATGTTTCAAATCATACAAAATAAATATGTGTGATTGCCAAATAGAACTATTCTATGCATGCTAATACAGACAAGAAGTGGGGCCCTTAACACACTCAGGACCCCAGATGCACAACTAGTTCTCATGGTTTACAAAAGGCCAGTAGGGTCAGAATAACACAATTGAAAGGGACCTTGGAGATCTTTTAGTCCAAGGGTCTCCAACCTTGGCAACTTTAAGACTTATGGACTTCAACTCCCAGAATTCCTCAGCCAGCAAACTGGCACTTGTACATATCCAGCAACTCTACAAGTCTTAAATTTGCCAAGGTTGGAGACCTCTGTTTAGTCCACTCTCTGCTCAAGCAGGATACTATTTCAGACAAATGGTTGTCCAATCTCTTCTTAAATTTGGAGCACCCACAACTTCTAGAATAAAGTAATTCCACATAGTACAGTGCAACAGTACAGTGATGTAATTGTTTTTACACCCTTTGCAGTGTATAAAATGCTAATTGCTAAAATGTATGTTTGGTAGTAATAAATCTACATTATATCTATTTTGGAGGGGGTTTCTTTTTTCATGTGGTATTTCATTAAGCACAGTCATATTTTTATATATATGAACATATATTTCATATGAAATTAACAAAGAATTGTTGAACGTAGACAATTAATGCTCAATATAACATTAATAACAGTAGCAAAATTTATAAATGTTAGAAAAAGAAGGAAAATCCCACTAAAAATAATATAAATATTTAATTTTTTTACTTCACCAGAAACAATAAAGGATTATTTTGAATACAGATGAATAATATTACTTTAACACTGAAATACAAATACATAAATACGTGCAGTATAGTACAGTGTTGTAATTGTTTTCATCCCACCTCAACACATATTTTCAATTCATTTTCTTTCCATTCAGGTTTGTGAAAAATATTATGGTTCTTTCCCACTATTTGTAATTTTTAGGTTTATCAATAGTGCGTAATAACCATTATATGTAGTTTTGTGTCTCTACAAAATGTTTTTAAAGCAGCTCTTTTATGCAAGCAAATTTTATTTTATTTTTTAAAAATAAATTTTATTGAGTATGCAAGCAAATTTTAATAAACATCACCTTAAACTAAAAACACTGACTTTAAACTCTTCCCTCTTTTCTTTATAGATCAAATTATGACATCATCATCCAAAGGAATTTTCCGGCCATTTCTATTTCTCTTCATTGTGCTTGGCTGTTTTATGGCCTGTCTGCTGATCTATATCAAACCCACAAGCGGATGGATCTCTAGTCCTATTGAATCAGCCAGCTCAGTTCTAAAGATGAAGAATTTCTTCTCGACAAAAAGTGATTACATTAATGAAACAACAATTCTGATATGGGTTTGGCCATTTGGACAGACATTTGATCTGAAATTCTGTCCCACTTTTAATATCCATGGATGCCATCTGACAACGGACCGCACACTATATAACCGGTCTCATGCAGTTCTCATTCACCATAGAGATATTAGCTGGGATCTGACTAATTTACCTCAGCAGCCTAGACCTGCATTTCAGAAATGGATCTGGATGAACCTGGAATCTCCAACCCATACTCCACAAAAGAGCGGGATTGAACATTTGTTCAATTTGACCCTCACCTATCGCCGGGATTCAGATATCCAGGTGCCTTATGGCTTCATGATAGTCAGCACAAATTCCTTTGAGTATGAAATGCCGAATAAAGAAAAACTTGTATGTTGGGTAGTGAGTAACTGGAATCCTGAGCATGCTAGGGTTAAGTATTATAATGAATTAAGTAAATATATTGAAATCCATACTTATGGACAAGCATTTGGAGATTATATCAGTGATAAAAATTTGATCCCCACTATTTCCACTTGCAAGTTTTATCTTTCCTTTGAAAATTCTATCCATAAAGACTACATTACAGAGAAACTCTACAATGCTCTTTTCGCTGGATCTGTGCCAGTCGTTCTAGGTCCTCCCAGAGAAAACTATGAGAATTACATCCCAGCTAATTCTTTCATACACGTGGAGGATTTCCTGTCTCCAAAGGACCTTTCAGAGTACCTTCTGATGCTTGATAAAAACACTAAACTGTATATTAGCTACTTCAATTGGAAGAAGGATTTTTCAGTGCGCCTTTCTCAATTCTGGGAATCACATGCATGTCTCGCTTGCGACCATGTAAAGAGGCACCAAGAATACAAGTCTGTTGGTAATTTAGAGAAATGGTTTTGGAACTAAACCTTTATCCATTTTTTTCCTGCACTTTATATTAAGGGGGAGGAAGCTGTCAAAATCGCCATCCTAAAATGAGGAGAGGGGGGGAAAAGTCCTGAGCATTACTGTTTGTCATCTGGCCTTCTTCTCAATGTGGATCAATAATTCACTTAAAGTCTTGAAACCTTAACCACTCTCCTTCCTTTCCAGATAGAGATGTCTTTCAAAAAAATAATAGTGGTGGTATTGGTCACTTCCTGTTCCGTTTATTTGTTGAAGACGTGACCACCATCTTTCTGACTCTTCTTGTATTTTATTGAGCCGAGATTTTGAAAAGGAATTAAGAATGATAATCCAACATTGGATTTCCCTTCTGTAAACAATCCAAACTTTGGTGACTTACTGTTACATTTTAATCATACATTTACTGTCCCATGTGGGAAACCAAAAAGTAGCAACTTTTGCAGGATGTACTTACGGGAGATATGTGAAATAACTTGGGTGCTTTTAAAGATCATGATATGGCTGCACAAATTATTCCATCCTGAACCTTGGCCACAACATTGTTTTATAATTTGTTGGAAATCCTGCTGTGTTTGACAGTGTTCACTGAGGAGTATGCTCTTATATACTGTTTCTTGTTTCATCATTTTTGCAATGCTGCACCAATATCAGTTACATAAGGAAATCATGTTTATATTGATTAAAGCAGGTTTTTTGTCTTATAGGGCAGCAAAAGAAATTAAGGAGGGGGATATGAAGCTAATCAACATAAAACAATGGGACCAAAATATTTATTATGATTTAACAAATATAATTTATGAAATAGAATGATACATCCGGATATCCAGAACAATGTTTGATTCTGTTTTATAAGCTAACTTTCTAAATTGTTTATAAATGATTGTGTTTTATAAATTGCCTTTTGTTGCAGAACATCTTTGCTTACTCCATGGGAAGCAAGCTCATTCACAGTGATGGACCCTGGCTTCCAAATGCCAGAAAAGGACATTGTGATCAAAACTTAAATCATTTTTTTTAATGTAAGTGCACTGTCATGCTATGGATATTAGAAAGGAATGAGGCTTTGATCATTTAGTCACATCTTCCATTTTGAAGCCAGTGACTCCCATGGTGGTTGCTCCAATGGGAAGACTTGCATTTAGTTTCACATGTTTGGTTAATCCTTCATCTATTGAAAATGATCTTTTTAAAAAAACATTATAAAAAAATGAAAATTGTTGTGAAAATGGTCACCAAAAATGGGAAAATTAAACTTGTGTTGTAATGCTAGATAAAAATATTTATCAGTCTGGATCAGAGGAAGCAAACTAACCACTCATTAGTCTAACCTATAAATGCATAAGTCCTTACAAGATGAGAAGCTTCTTTGACTTTTGTACTGGTTTCCTAAAAAAAAATAATTAAAAAGCCAGCCTAAGACAACAAATACTAAGTTTCATTGCATTTACTTTTGTATTAATCAAAGTAATTGAATGTAGCTTTTTCAATAACAATTTTGTATGCATTCCCCAAATTTCCATTTTGTCATGTTAAAAAATTACAGTATGGCAATTTTGAGTTTTTACCCATCTTTTTCCAGAGGTCCAATTTGTCTTAGGTCTTAAGAAGGGCATAAGGGTTTAAGGCTAAGAGTTTAAGTAATGTTTACATTTATTTCTAAAATGAAAACACAAATTGCATATGTTTTATGGATGATCACATTTTTCCTATTGACATTTTTTGTTCCCAAGCAGGAACAGGCTGTATCACCTTCATAAATGAAACACGGATGAACAATTACTGATGAAATTCTTGAGAGTAGAGGAGAAAGCAAATTAAGAGTATCAGCTTTATTAGTACTGCTAATTTTTAGCAGCAGTTTTGTTATTGTATGTTTGGTTTGGAAACTGATCACAGATGAAGAACTTGCTTCCATCTCTCATTATAACATATAGCTTTCAGTGGGCTATAAAACATGTTAATTTTTAATTACTTTTAGTAGTTAATACAATTTTCAGAATGGTAAGTAGTTTTCAAATTGCAGAGTACCATTGTGTTCAGCATTTTAGAGCAGGGAGTTTAGGTTGAAGGTAGATATTTTTAAACATGTATTTGGGAGATGCATTCAACCTTGAATTTCAAAATGTTGTTAATTGACATAACAGTTTGTGGCTTGATTTCATGTTCTTTGCTGAAGGTATTTATTCGGTCTGTGTTTAACATGAAGTGAATATATATGTAACTTCTTCAGGCAATGCAAGCTGATAGTACGGAGGAGTCTTTATTTAGAGACTTCTCCACACAGTTTTATCAGTATCAAAAAAGGAGGACTTAACAGTTAACTCAAAGATATTTCATAAATATTTTTGCTACTCAACTAAAGTAGTCCCTTTTAAATATAGTTTAAATGTATTTAACTTCTGATAAACAATAAAACACTGGACAATTAAGTTTACTTTTAGGAGTGATTCTTGGAAATGTTTTGTTATGATGTCACAGTGAGTAAAGAACCAGTTTGATGTAGTGGTTTAGAAATCAGGAGACTGCGCGTTCTAATGCCACCATAGGCATGACAACTGGCTGGCTGACTTTGGGCCAGTCATTCTCTCTCAAGCTAACCTACCTCACAGGTTTGTTACATGGTGAAAATAGGAAGGAATATTAGGTGTGTGCTCGCTAACTTGAATTACTTATAAAGTAACAAAGATGGGATAAAATTCAAATAAATAATTGTTCACATTTTAAATTTGTCATAAATGCCAGAATCTGAAAAAAATGGAATGCAAACAGTTAGCCTCAAACTTTAGAAAACAGATTTTGTGTGGTGATGTCTCTCTCTGTGTGTACACACAGGTGAATTTTTCACATGAGATTTTCTGGACTCCCAAGTTTCAGTTTGTGAAATCAGCATTTTAAACTCAAAAATAGCATTTAATTCAAGGGTTCCCTGAGAAAATAGTGGAGATAAAATGTTTAAGACTATCCTCATGAGAGAAGGATTATGTCTGATGGTCTCTGTCCCATTTACTTATTTGTCCGTATCATACATACATACGGAACGTATTTCTCCTGTAGACTGCAGCTTTAATGATAGGGAAAACCAGCAAGTCTGTCATGGAGGATCAGGCTTTTTTCTGTGAACAAGTTTCCCACCCAATAAAAAATAGAGCAGACATAACAAAATGGAAGGTGTTGATCTAAGTGGATCTGTTCATTCAAATGTATTTTCATAAGATCTATAGCCAATGCATTGCTCCATAAATTTGCTTTTCTGTAACATGTAAACATGTATGCAATGCTTTATAATAATCCAGTCCATGGTTGCAGAATTAAAACACCCTGGTTTTTCCACAGTGCTAAAAAAAAATGCCCAAATGAGCTTTTGCTATGTGAAATTAATTATCCAAGATTCATAGTACAAATCAGGGGTGGGTTCCTACTGGTGCGCACCAGTACGTGTGCACTGGTAGCAGCAGGCTGGTGATGTAATTTACGTGTGACGGCTCCGGTGCTGTCTCTGCTGGTCTGTGCGCGCCACCTCCTTTTTTTCACATGAGTGACATCAAGTTGGCCACGCACACCCAATCACATGACTGCAAAGCCACTCCCACCCAGTCACATGACTGCCAAACCATTCCTACACAGTCACATGACCATGAAAGCACACCCACCGTCACATAACCATCAAGCCACATCCACGGAAAAAGCCACGCCCACAGAGTGGTAGTACAAAAATTTAGAACCCACCCCTGGTACAAATGTAATCAAACTTGGTGCTAATGTACCCTATGTTAATTGTTCTGTTGTGTCTAAACTCTGGACTTTCAAACTGTTCAAAAAATATTTAGATAAATGCATTTGCAAGGTTAATTTTTTCAGTTTTTTAAAGAATATGTTCAGCAAGTTATAAATGTAAGAAGTGTTACATTCCTTTTGTACCAATTGTAAATGGACATCATAGAATCCATGGAAACTCATTCAAGCCAATGGCCTCATGGATACATGAAATACATTTAAGACCAAAAGGCCATACAATTAGAATGAAAACTGAAGGTAATACTTCCTTAGGAATGTTTATTTTTTCATATGTCACTTTAAAAGAATGTTGTCTTATAGGAAACTGTGAATCCTGTAGGTTCACCAGCAATTGCATTAAGAAACTAAAAGTAAAACTTTGAATATTTGTATATGTGACAGAATGAAATTTGAACTTTTGGAAAATATTTGTAGTTGAGAGTGAAAGTTGTAGCTTTAATCCAAATAGAAAGACGGTGCTTTCTTGTGTCATGGGGAGAGAGGGATCCCTTAAATTGCTAAGAATTTCATCTCCAATTATTTGTGCCATATTCTTCTGCATTTTCAATATCTTCAGAATTCAGGCTTGGGTTTGATAAGTAGGGTGATGCTGAAACTGCAAGATCTAGTGAGTGTTTATGTGTGTGTGTTTGTGCTTGTATAACTGTTGAAACTACCTTTGAATGCCATTTGTACATTTGGGGAGGAGGGGACAAAAAGCAATATGCAAAGCAAACTATATTATTTGGTTTTGGGCATATTACTTTCAAAAGAGCATAGAATATTGAAGTGTTTAGAGCAAGTATCTTTTTCTAGTGATTAAAATACCATTTACACTATCATCAGCAGTATAACCAAGAGCAGACAGTTTTTTCCACTGATTTGCTCCATTTGTTTCCTCAAAAACTTTAAAGTATATTTTAAATTGTATTTTGGCTTCAGATATGAACTTTTTATACAAGAGACATTTAACAGTTACAGAGTAGCAAATTCTCATTGCATATAAATCTGGCCCATGAAAAATGCCATCAGCTTTTACAAATACAATCTGCAGTATTACTCTTAATAATTGCTGCCCTGATTGTGTGAAAATGCTTCTTTCATAGTACAAATACAGCTATAAGAGACACCCCTCTTTCAGTATTTTACTTTAACTCTGTAATAGTTAAATGTTAGGTCTTCAAGATGTTTTCTGTACCACCTGAAACTATAGGATAAATATTCAATAACAATTCTAATTGCTAAATATGAATAATTTAAGGAAGAGTAGCACTGGAAAAGGATAAAACTAGGATATTAATTCATCTCTGTCACTCATTATACATTAAAGTAACATTTCTGGAAATTAATCTAATAAATTAATGTACGGAACAAATAAACTACACATGTCCAGAATTACAGTTAATGTATGTATGTAATATGTACAAAAATGCATCCTTGTTGGTCATATATAAATTTTTAAAAATGATGTATACTGTATCTGTATCTTGCTAAAACATGGCCACTTTCTGGATTGGAAAATAGAATACCAGCTCTTGATTTGGCCCATAATTTCCTTGTGTGGAACTGAATTTCAGTGTACACGAATTATATTTCTTAGTTGCTGTCATGAAGCCCAAATACTGGTAAATGTGTACTTATTGATGGAGTTTGTTACTGCAAAAGTTCAAGGATATATTAAAAAAAAACCCTACATGAAGTAGAATTAGGGCTACCTGAGCAAAAACTGTGTCACTTGAAACTCTCCTGTATAGACAAAAGTTTACTGAATTTCTAATGATACAAACTCATCTTTTGTTTTGAATTTAAAATTTATGCCTTCTGCCACAATATGAAAACTCAACTTGTCAGTTATAACCCGTCCACCTATAGTGCTAAATTGTTTTTAAGGGATGTCATCTTAATTTCCTAATTGGACTAATTTCCAATTAAAAAACACACAAGATTTTATCCTTCGATTTATATGTATGTTTATATAAAATGTGTTTCACATGAAAATAGTTTCTTAGGGAAAGCACATGTTTACACATTTTAATTACATGATTTAACACTTGTTGTGTTTAATGCCCTTAAATATTTTACAACTAATACATTTACAAAGATTCATAAAGAAATAGTAGCATTGCGATCTGAAGAACTTATTCACAACTTTGTAGACAATATAATTCAAGGCAAACTGATTGTGACAACTATGTAGTACATATAATTTTAGTTCTTGATATTCAGAGTTATTGATAAAAGTATCTTCACTTCATACAAAGGCATTCAAAAATCTATACTGGATGATCTCATTTTTAAAACAGATCACAGTTTAGATTGTGAAAGTACATATTATGTATGCTAGTCATGTACTGTTTTTCCTAACTCTGCATAGTGTCCCTGGAGAAGCTAGTTCTTCAGTATTTACCATTATATTCTGCATATTGAAATGTATCAGTTTACTCCCACACTCTATCCCGGAATGGTTCCTTTAAATGCATGTATATTAAGAATGTAAAATAATCCTATGATTTCCTCAAAGTAAACTAGCATATCTTTTCCCCTAAAAATAAAACAAGGAAATCCAAGGAAAGACTGGAAGTTGCACTTTTTCATTTCAAATAATTCAAGGCAGAAAAGGACTTTTGTCCAATTTTGCTTAAACATTACAAAAATGTAAGACTTTATAGAACTCTTGTTTTTTTCCATAACATTTTTTCCTCTTTAGATCATTCTGCCTGAAATTATGTATGTCAAAACACATGTAAAAATCATTTGAAAATAATGCTAGAACAGAAAAATTATTTTTAAAGATCTGCACATTCACAATGTACATGAATTTGTTTACCTCACAAGCACCATTATTTTAGTAATATAGTCCTACAAGAATGTAGAATATAGTGAAAAATGTAGAATATAGTGAACAATCATAATGGACAATCTAATCAATGCATCATTTAAAGTGTCTCTAATCATTTACTTTATACCCAGTAGGTGATCCTAATGAATTCTTTCTTTCCGGAAAGAAAGGATCTTCTCAGTGATCCAATCAAAATTAATTTATATTAATATCTCTCACTGATAATGACTTAATCAAATAGGTGCTTTTGCTTCAATCATATTGTTAAAAGTCATAGCTCACTTTCTAGTGACAGATAAATCTAAATTGTGGGAACATTAACAAACGTAGATAAACATTTCTCTGAAATGTGAAACTTTTGGAAAAACCACTGTTCTATGGTGGTTTGCTTTGTCATAGCTTCACTTTGGTATGTAAAATGAGCTGGATATTTTATTCTTCACTGACATCCATTGTATAAAGAATTTGCAGTGCCATTCCTGTATTACCCGAATTTTGTCCATATGCACAGTTTGAAATGTTATTTTACTCGCTGCAATTTAAATATGACAATGAAAAAACATCATATGTGTGTGTGTGTGTATATTTGCAGACTTACAAAGAACTGATAAAGAAATAAATAATTGGGCACACCAGGTGACTCAGCAGAA
>JANHGD010002895.1:8662-28144 GCA_027560375.1 Imantodes cenchoa
TGTACGTTTAAAGATGTGTCATAAATATCATTGACTGGTGCTAATGGTTGATACGGGTTCCTGCCAGCATCCTAGGTATCAACCAAGTATCTTCTTAAAATATATGATGCTTTGAGTAGTGCAGTTTTTTGCAGTTCCGCTGGGGTTATTGCAGGAAGCTGTCAATTTTTTTTTCTCCAAATTTTTTTAATTTCATTTTACATATTTACATTCACAAATATACCATTTCATTTTTCTTATTCTTAATATTGCCATACATATTTTCTATTCATCAAAACATTTTTAAAAAAATTCAGTCGAGACTGTTTTTCTGCCGTCCCTTGGCCCTTTTCTTTTCCCCCCACAACCCTTCTTCCTCTCTTCCTCCTCCTCTACCTTTCTTACTTTCCTCTCCAAGAAGCTGCAATTTTTTGATGTGTTTTGTAAAATTCTTGGACATGGTACCAAGTGCCCCGATGGCAGTGGGTATCACGGTTACATGTTTCATCCATAGCCTTGTAGTTTCAATGGCCAAGTCACGATATTTCATGATTTTTTTCCAGTTCTTTTTGTTCAAGTCTGGCATCTCTTGGTACAGGGATATCAATAAACTACGCTTCGGCCCTCAACAACCGTGATGTCTGGCATATTGTATTCCAAATGACGATCTGTCTGTATTCGACAGATCTTCACCTTCTCATTTTTGGTAACTTTTCCCACTTTGTGCTCCCATTAACTTTTTTGATACAGGTAAGTCATATTTTTTACATAATGACCAGTGGATTTATGTAGCAACTCGGTCACATCTAGTTTGTCAGTTTGTGCAATTTTGCTGCATTCACATATTAAATGTGAAACAATTTCGACTTTGTTGTTGCATAGTCAGCAGTTTGGATTGTCAGTGGATTTTTGTATCTTCGCTTTCATGGCATTCGTTTGTAGTGCTTGTTCTTGAGCAGCGAGTATTAAACCTTCCATTTCTTTCTTGATAGTTTATTATTATTATTATTATTATTACATTATTATTATTATCATCATCATCATCACTATTATTATTTAAAAAACACAGGTAGTCTTCAATTTACAGCCATAATTTGGACCAGAACTTCTGTTGCTAAGCAATGTGGTGGTGAAGTGACTCACACCTGATTTTACAACTTTTTTGCCAAGGTATCCCTATTGACGTTTCTCGTTGGAAGTCCTGGGAAGGTCACAAATGGCAATTGTGATCCCAGGTCACGGCAAGCATCATAAATAACATACTGGTTCCCAAATTCCTGAATTTTGGGACTGTGAGGATGGAATTACATTTTTTAGTGACATAATAATGACAAATTTATTAAACGGAAGAATGTTAAGTCAAGCACTTACATTCTTAGGTGTTTTATGAGCTGAAAAGTAGGTATTAGTGGCAGTTTATGAACTTGCTTTAGTAACACCAGGCTTTTGCATCAAATGCACTATTAAAAAGATCTTTAATTTAGGCAGTAGATGATTAAAAGCTGATTACAGGTATTAAAACTAGGTCATTTTCTCCAGAAAGGTGCCCAGTTGAAGATGTACAAATGCATTTCTGCTGTTACCGCCTTTTCTCACTGCTAACATTCGTTAAGAAACTACTGAGCAGTCTGCTCAAATGCTTGATGCTTCATTAGGTGTGTGGCTATTCTAGATTTTGTACTCTTATGGAATGGCTTGTTTACTATCTAATGGGCCCTTTGTCTTGATTAAATCCCAATTATATATTTTACTGTATTTCTGAATGGGAACTTCAATCTATTTTTTAAGATTGAACTATTTTAATAATAAAAAAATTGGATTATTATATTTAGGCTAATCAAATACAAACATGAGAATCCTTTACAGGAAAAATGTCTTTATAAAATTGTTGAGAAGATACTTCAAAATTAGATAATTTGTTGGAATAAAATATATTTGCAATTTAGAAAATAATCCCAGAAAACCAGTGCCTCACAAAAGAATCCTGTAAGTGAAATAAATTTTGCATGCAGGTTCCCAGAATATTTAGATACGTTAATAAAAAGGAATTCTGTTTATAACTTAGATATCATGTGACCAATATTTTGATTATAAATTATGGTGTAAAATCACAGTAATTGAATGCACATAGCACATAAGTAGTTAATATCTAACTCTTTCTATTTTTCTCCAGAACAATCCTGTGGGGTCATATTGTATTAGCTATTACTTTCTGTTCAAATTAGCACATCCTCTATCCATTTACATTAAAGAGTATTAAAACAAGCTGGTAGGATAGCAATGCCAACTTCTGCCATATGGTCACATAAGGGCATTTTGGAACTGGCAGCAAACAAGTCTTAAGATCTAGTCAGGGGTCTGCAACCTTAAACACTCAAAAAGCCATTTGGACCAGTTTCCCACAGAAAACAAAACACCGGGAGCCACAAAATTTAGGTGGGTGTGGCCAACTCAATATCACTCATGCCAAGTCACATGACCTCCCCCCAGCCACGCCTACTCGGGTTTTATGGCTGTTTTCTATGGGAAACAGGTCTCTCCTCCTCTCCCATCTTTCTGTCCCCTCTCCCATCCTCCTCCTTCTCCCCCACTCCCTCCCTCCCACTTTCCCTCTCATTCTGTCTAATTCTTTCTTTCAGTCCACCCCCCATTCCCTCTCTTTCTCCCTCCCTTTCCCCCACTCTCCACCCCCACAGAATAACAGTAAGGAAATTGGGACACATTCTTTCCGTCTCTGGAAAGATACAAAAATAAACCTTGTTACAAAAGGAGTGACTCAGAGCCACGAGGTTGCCTCTAGGGGAGCAGATGGAGCTGAATCTCTCTCACTGCCCAACTGCAGCAGGAAAAGGCAGGCAAGCCCTCTCCGTCTCTCATCTTTTTCTCTCTACCTCGCTCTTATTTCTTTCTCCCTCTCTCCCTTCTGTGTGCACGCGCACTGAACCATTTCCAAAACAGGATTAGAGGGTGGTTTTGGGGGGTTGATGTGGTTCTTTCTTCTTCTTCAGGTGCTTTTTACCAGATTTAAATAGTCATTTCAGGTTCCCAGATAGATGAAGCTCTTTCATCCCCCTGCTGTGGCTCCCTATCTGCTGGCTTCCTCCTCCACTCGCTCTCCCTCCTCACCTGCCCTGAGAGGAGAAGGGCATGACAGATGGAGACTTGCTCCGTATTCCAAAGTGGGAGCAAAGAGCCACTCTACTTGCCTCTTTTTCCAACCCTTGTTGGGAGATTTTTCTCCGTGCTAAGTTTAAGTGCAAAAGCAGCAAGCAGCCATGGAGGCAGCAAGAGGAATATGGGGAGACACGCAACTTTCTCCGCCCCAGACACTGGCTGGGGCACGTCTCCCCTTATTCCTCTTGCTGCCCCCATGCTTGCTTGCTTGCTGCTCTTGCATTTAAACTTAGCCCACTGCACAATGGGGGAGATGGCATGTCCTCCTCCTAGAGCACATTAAGATGTGGAGCATCACCTGCAGCCACCCAGTGTCTCCACATAGAGAAAAGTCGCACGTCTCTCCCAGCGGCTGAGGTGCGCACAGCACCAACAAGGGCAGGAAAAAGAGGCAAGTAGAGGGGCACTTCACTCCCGCTCTGGAATAAGGAATTTCCATCCGCCGCAGTTGCCCTTCTCTTCTCATGGCAGGTGAGGAGGGGCTACTCAGTGGTGGGATCATTTGACAGCGCATGTTGACGACCCCTGATCTATTCCATAAAAGGGAGTAGTTTATCATGGACTGACAGTACTAAGTGTTTGAAGGTCAGCTAGAAGATACTGTATAATTGATATCTCAAAAATCAAAAACCAATTCAAAAATCACAAGCTATAATATAACTTGGCTCTAGCTTAATATAGTATGTCAAGCCAGCCATGGTGAACCATAATCCATGGTTGAATTCCGAGAACCCAATTAACTGATGATCTAATGCAAGAAATCAGTACAGTAGTTTTGTAGTATATAAACTCAAGGTAATTATGTTATAAATTTAACAAAGATAAGGGTTTAATTTTTACTAAAAAGCATTTTAAAATGATCATAAGCTTTAAAAAGTGACAAAATATTCAAAACTTCATAATGTATCATAATGAATACACAACAATATTCTGATTTCTTTTGAGCAGGTCCAACTTTTTAAACAGTATTAACTAAGCTTATAAATTAACAAAACAATGCAAAATCTTTGAAAAATATTTATTACAGACTAACTCTTAATTTTAGTCAAATAATCCAAAACCCATATCATCATCTGATTCTTCAGATTCCTCTTTCTTTTCCTCTTTCTTTTCTTCTGCTGAAAAGACAAGTAGATAAAATCAATTAGCCAAGAATTTTAAATGCTACAAATGTATAGGTTTATTCTAAGTAAAGTTCCCTTCAAAGTAAGACATTGGGGATAAGCAATCATTAGAATTTTAAAAATGTACCAAGCTAGAAGATGGATTTGCTGACAGGATTAAGCTCAAGCACAGAATGTACTGTATATGTACTTATCTGCTTTTTACAATCATGCGCCAATAAAAGAATAATAGTAATGGCTGGATATCTACAGTATAATTTCAAAAAATGAAGTATCATTAGAAGCGAACAACTTAAACTGCTGAAATATTTCATCTAATACAATTGCTGATAGAAAAGTTTTTCAGAGATTAGCATGCTCTTTTTTATATAGAACTATTCATGTTTGTCTTTAAATGCAACAAGGGCATTTAACAGGCTGGATAGATAACAGGCTCTCTTACTGCTCTGTAAACTTCAAAAAAACTTATTTGTGGAAGAAGTTCAGCTTGAAGTTTACCCACCCAAAACATTTGTTTTCAAGATAAAATTATACTTACCAGCAGCTGGTGCAGGCCCTCCAGCTGGAGCAGCAGACCCTCCTGAGGAAACCGCTACAGCCCCACCAGCTGGCATGCTAGCAAGCTTGCTGTTACCTAGAGGAGGACAAACCAGAAAGATGACATATTACATGTAAAACTTGCCAGGCAAAAGTGAAACTAACATCTGAAGACGAACTGCAAAACAAATTTACTGCACGTCTACCACTCCTTCCTTAGCTTGATTCCATATACTCCTCCTTCATGCTACCTCAGCTTATTTATGACAATGATGGAAAGTGAACAATGAACTTTGCAATTGATAGGTTAGTCAGCATCCTTGTGTCTTATCAGACCTAGACTAGTAGTAGATAAAGTTTTTCTCTACTGTGATTTATTCATTTGCAGTAGCAACACAAGGCCAAGCTTAGAACTGGCAAAGAGTTCCAAGGAACTGCAGAAGTAACATGATGGATGGGCCCCTGAGATACAAAGAGTTCCTACAGATTAATGCCAATAGTTCTAGGGAAGTTGGAAATAAATTATTTCCCTTGCCAGCAATGAGATGATTTTGGCTTTCAGAAGCACATTGACAAGGGCAAACTGCCTATTCTCTATTTCTAGGAATGCATATCTAAAGTGTTGTGTAATGTTTTCAGGGCCCAAAAGTAAACATGTTTTATTTAAAAGAATATAGTTTAGATAGTTAAGCACTTACTCAGAACAAATAAGAGTGATTAATGCTTAATGTTTTGCGCTAACAGTTTGTTGTATTAGTCTTCCTAAAGAAAAACCTGGTATATTCAGGTGGCTGATGACACAGCAATTATTTTATTATGCTATTGTTTCATTCAATATAATCAATGCTGTAAGATATTCCCACCATACTACATGTATTTCAGCTTTGCAATGAGAATTGAGACCAAGTCAAATTTTACAGGAAGTACAAGATGTCAACCGTGCAAACATCCAAGGGCATAATTCTATGCAGAAAGGTTATTTTTAAAAAGGGCAGATAATGCTGCTTAAGTGAGCAGATTCCTTAAGTAGAAGAGAAAGTTAGAGACAAAGACACAATCTATTAATAGCATACCCTCTGAATTCAGATGACTCTGATTTGCCAGCCTTTCATAGAGCATTAAAGGCCTGGCTATGCACTGAGCTTAGAGACCAAGAATATGAATTCTGAATAGGATGGAAGATTAATTAGGGAAGGTACAAATTTTGGATGTTTTCTAATTGTTTTTAAAACGTTTTTATTGCTTTAACTGTGTATTTTTGGAATTGTAAGCTGCCCAGAATCATTGAGATCGGCAGCTATGGAAATTGAATGAATAATTTAAAAAGCTAACTAGAGCATAGAAGGCTGAATCAAAATATTGAATGAAGAATACTGTGTTGAATATAGGGTATCTGTATTAGCAAAATCCTTTCAATTTAAGTGAGAGGTTAAAAAAATGGATATCAAATGTTCAAATGAGTATGTGAAGAGTACTATGAAAACCTAAGGATCCCCAGAGATGGGATGGAGATTTTGTCCTCAACAGATATTTTGAACGAACAATAAAGACAAGCTAAGAACAATTTCATTATAAAGAACAGACATTTCAAAATAGCAGAATACATTTTCAGGGATGTGCAGAAACTAGGTTACAAGGCAGAATTTCCCTAGTGGTTGCAACTTTGACAAAATAAGTCAGCTGCAGGTGACCCAGAAGTACATTACATAACACAAAGTACTGGGATCTAATTTTATTTTTGCTACTTGTTTTTAGCAATTATGGATGAACTTAAGGATAAGGACATGTGAGGAAAGCCTCTGGGAGAGAAGGTTCATTTAATTGTAAAAAAGAAACTAAAGGAACTGGAAATAAACAGCATGTTTCAAGAATCTGGAATCATAAAACAGTATTGGGATACAGTGGCAAAAAGCAAAATTTATCAAGGAGGAGCATGGAGAAAAACATGGTGTGTTTAAAAAGCAGTATAAAAGCAAGAATGCACATGAAAAAGATATTATTAAAATTAAATAAATACTCCAGATAATGAAACATACGGAAAATAACAGTAAAGAGGGCATCTCACAAAATGAAATAGCAGAGAGATATGAAAGGAGTATTAAGTTGATGCTTTGAAAACTTCAAATCTTTTATGTGAAGATTATTAGGCCTAGAGTTAAGGTGAAGCCAGCAACAGAACACAGGCCCTTGTTTAGCAGAGGATGCTGAATAAATGTTGTGAAAATAAAACCTTCCTTTGAATGATTTGCATTACAATAATTAACCATTAGTTATTAGTTTAGTTTTTAAAATTAAAATTAAAGCTCAATTTTTCTAGTAATCTGTTGAGAACATCCTCTATATAAACAGATCAGCATGTATCGGTTTTTAAGAGGGTTCCTCTAAGTTAATGTAGTCCACCAGCGAAGCCCATCAGGTAACAGTATAAGCCTGTGAGAATTAGGATGGACCCATTTCATGTATGATACCTAAACGATGCAATCTTTCCCCATTGCAACATGCCTGCACTGAAAATGCTCTGGGGCCTATTTTGATTGCAGAATCCCAACCAAGGACTACACACCCCTCCTCCTAAACACTGCAGACACAAGGATTTTTATAAACATTAACACCAGGATCAGCTAATTTTCTTAAGTCTATCTTTCCACTCAAGGAAAAGGGAGTGTATGAAATCAATAACAGCTGCTTTTATCAATGATTCTACAAAAACAGTAGATCACTGTCCTTTCCCCCTCAGTAGAGTCTATAATTTTCCCAAAGGGATAAGATGTGCATTAGTTGAATCACTTTTCCTGACGTCAGATAACATGTCATAGAGGATGTTGATTTCCTATTTTCAGGCACAGAAAATGAATGACATGGGGTAAAGCTTAACAAGGTAATTGACAAACAACTTCACCCTTTGATGTCATTCACTCTGATAAATTATTCTTTAAATCAGGGTTTTCAAACTTGGCAACTTTAAGACTCGTGGACTTTAACTCCCAGAATAGCATAGCTGGCTGGAGAATTCTGGGAGTTGAAGTCCACAAGTCTTAAAGTTGCCAAGTTTGAAGACCTCAAATTTAAATATAGGGAGTCATCAGTTCATTTAGTTTGAAGTTACATCACTGAAAAAAAGTGACTTATGACCATTTCAGCATCCCTGTGGTCACATGATCAAAATTGAGACAGTTGGCAACTGACTCATTTATGATGGTTGCAGTGATCATGTGATCACCTTTTACAACCTTATAATAAGCAAAGTCAACAAAGTCACATTCACTTAACCATCATGCTATTAACTTAACAACTGCAGTGATTCCTTTTAACAACTGTGGCAAGAAAGGTTGTAACATGGGACAAAGCTCACTTGTCTCGCTTAGTAACAGAAAATTTAGGATCAATTGTGGCTGTAAGTCAAGGACCACCTGTAAATACATGTAATATTCAAGCTAAATACAGTTGAATATTGAAATGACCCTTCTTTTAAAGGACCTTTGGCTACAGTTTATTTCTAAAATTAATCTCCATCAATATATTTTGCACTTCAGATAATCCTCAACTTACGACAACTGAGTCCAAAATTTATACTGCTAAGTGAGAAATTTGTTAAGTGAGTTTTGCCCCATTTTACGACTTCTCTTGGCACATTTGTTAAGTGAATTACTGCAGTTGTTAAATTAGTAACATGGTTAAGGGAATCTGGTTTCCCCATTGACTTTCTTGTTAGCAAAGGTTGTAAACGGGTGATCCCGGGGCACTGCAACGGTCATAAATGTGAGTCAGTTGTTAAGCATCCGAATGTAAATCACATGACCATGGGGATACTGCAATGTTCATGTGTGAAAAATGGTCCTAAGTCACTTTGTAACTCTAAGCTGTCATTAAGTGAACTGTTGTAACTTGAGGACTACCTGTATATGCCCCAAGCTGGACTGTTGAGACCCATTTTTGATTCTTCAAGTGATCTGGAAACTCAATGGATGATTTGAGGCCAATCACTATTTCTTATGTTTGGCAGAGATGTCTTTAGAAGGGTAAACAATAGAAGATCCCTTTAACGTTCAGAAGAAACACAGAATAGAAACGTAATAAATCATCTCACCTTGGGCAATGACATCTTCAATATTTTTCCCATTTAACTCACTAATTACCTGTAGAAAATAAAATTACAGAGTTAATTTAACAACTAAGCAGCTAGTTTAATGTAGTGGTGAAGGTGCTGGCCTAGAAATCAGGAGATCAAGTTCTAGGCCCGCCTTAGGAATAAAAACTGACTGGATGATTTTGGACTAGTCATTCTCTTTTAACCCAGTCTACTTCAGAGGGCTGTTGTGGGAAAATAGGAGGCAGAGGGATTAGATATGTTTATTGCATTATTATATATATTAAAAAGGTGCTATAAAAATATAATAATGAACATGGTGCTGCTGCATCTGTGCTCTTGAAAAAAAGTTGATTATCTCCTATTAGTATGGGAACAATCACTTAAGCAACTTGTACATATTGCAGAACAATAATTTGTGAATTCCCAATATTAAACTCTATAAAGCAGATTACAAATACAATCACAATAAACACAAAGGAGGATAACTCACAATAGTTACTAAAATTAGCAACAGGTTCCATCCACTTTTTCTTTATCAAAGGTATTTCTAAAGAACTATATCTTGTTTGTCTGAATCTAAACATTAAATATTATCACTCCCTGTATTCTCCTCAAAGCAAGCAATATCTATGTTCCTCTTGGCTATCTAAACTACATTCCATAATAATAGTTTAGTTAAACAATTCATTGCTGCTTCAGAGATGAGCATTCATCAGCAAGGGGTGTTGAAACTAACATATATAAGAAAAATGGTAAAATATATGAATTAAAAAATCATATCCTATACAAAACCTTGCACGTATTTCCAAACGTTTTAAGAGCCTTTTGACCTTCAGTTTGGCAACTTCCAGTAAACAAAAACAACTGGGAGGGGGACCTAGAAAGTTCAGTGGTACATTCTACCCTGTAAATATTACAGCACACATGTAAACAGACTGTAGTTTTAAAACAATTTTTAAACTATAAGCAATGTCTTTTTCTGGAATTTAAAAAAAATTAAATTGATATTACAATTTAAGAGACTGAGCAATATATTATAAATACTTTCTCAGTAGCTACAACTGGGACCGCTGCTAAATAAAACATCATGTGACAGTTATCTCACTTCCCATTTGGTTGTTATGTAGGTCACTCTGGGTCTTTACTACCAACTTTGCCACTGATTTTGCTTGTTATATTGTATGCCGCCCTGAGTCCTGTGTGGAATGGGCGGCATATAAATCCCAATAAACTTAAACTTGTTGGACAACAGTTGTAAAGCATGTGGGGATGCTACAATGGTCGTAAATATGTGGGCTGATTAAGTTACTTTTTCACCACCCTTGTAATCCTAAATGGTTGCCAAACAGGGTTGCTGGTAAGTAAAGACTATTTTATTCAATTAAACGTTCCAATTTAATGGACAATAACAACTTAGCCTGAACACTTTGAAGCAGAGTAACAGCATGACGAATATGGCTTCTTTCACTGACTTATGAATCAAGGCAGCAAAGGAAAGTGTCTTATTTGCAAATCTATTTTATATGATATAATCAGTAAGAAAAATAGATGACAATTATTGAATAAAAAATCTACAGCTGTTTACTAATTAAAACTTTGAGCAAATTGTATGTCATTTGTTCCATATTATAAATACAAATATTAAAAATAATTGGTCTTTAGTGTGTCAACCTGAGAGCAGCTGCACTGTGCCACAATAACCTTATCATTTCCCTTGGATGCATTATGTAATATTGAAATTGTACTTAACCTTAAAAGTACTTTGGCAGGACTTTTTAATAATAGCCCCCATGTACTGCAACAAGCTCCCTCTTGGGTCACATTTGGCAGCAACCTTCCAAGGATATTCCGTAAGACTTACCATCATCTCATTCTAATGTGCCTTTGAATTTGGGTAATAGTGGATGGCCACTACACTGGTTATATATAGTACGTATATCGGACATTTTATACTCTGCTTTGGTCTTATAACTAATGGAGTCTCCACTGATGGTGAATACTGAAATAAATTAACTAATTCCAATGATCACCTTTTAGTATTATGAAAGCATGATACTAAGCTATACAGATTTCAAAACAGAAATTAAAGTATTTTTTATATAACAAGACATAGGGGGAAATTAAATGACCCCACTTTAAATAAAATTTAAATTAATTTATAGGATATTACAGAAGCAGCTATTACTGGCTGTGTACAGGATGCAAGTTTTCATGAACTGTCCCACCTTTAGGAAAAGGAAAGTTTTCACTGTGCTGAGTAACAAAACCAGCCCCATCTTGTTTCCTGGAGGGATAGTTATTGTTACTCAGACTGATCTCTGGAGAAGGCATTTCTAGTTTACAGGCTCTAGCCTGGAATGTAAGAGTGAGAGAGGAAAATTTCCTCCACCTACCAGAATTCAACAAATAAAAGCTGCTTTTGCAGGCAGTAACAATATTGCACTTATTCATTTATAGCTTTTCCTGCGCAAATAAAAAATATTTCACAATGATGGTTAATAAAAACACCAGTCTGTCTCTAAGTCACAAACTGATTATAAACCATAATAGGTAAATTACCTCAACACAGTAAACTAAGCCAATCAAACCATGTTATGACTATGTACTATGATAGCTCAGCCTTCTAGTGATTTTGCAATATATTATAATGAATCAAACCTAGCTTAATATAATACATGAATATTGGATTCAGGTGAAATCATATTTAAGACTACTGAAATCAATATGAACAGCTAATTATGAGTAGCAGGTGCAATTGATTTCAGCAGGGCTATCATATTCAGGCAGTTCTATTTCATCTACCTGGAAATAGCTTTAACTGAACTCAAAGGAATTTATTTCTCAATAAGCATTAAAAACTACCCTATATCCAAGCACCTGATCTGAATAGGCTACCTAAGCATTTTCCCCCCCCTCAGGTACATACAATTCCAGTAAAAGGAACTTAGGTCTAATATTTCATTCCAAGACTCAGGAAGATGTTTAATCCACTAACAATGCACATAGCATTATAGCTCAATTACTCCAAATCACTAGTTCTGAATAGAAGTCAGTTATAGTGTGATGGCTTCAAGATCTCAAGGTGTCTCTATATAAAACAAGCCATGAGGAACACATGTTGCAAACCTTCATGTCATCCACTTGGTAACTGTGAAGATTACACTTACAAAATAAGTGTTTCATATGTGATAGCCAAGGAAAACAAACAGGAATAATATATGTATTATTTATCTAGTCTCACCTTATTCACACGTTCATCATCTGTCTCAATGCCTACACTATCAAGAATTTTCTTCAAATCTTTTGAATTTGGAGAATCATTGCCACCAAGGACAGCAAGAAGGTAAGCTGCAATGTAACGCATTCTGTGAAGAGAAAAGCAAGCATTTGTCTATTTAAACAGCAACATATATTTCTTAGATCTAGGACTAAGACTATACTGTCTCAATTTCCTGAAGAACATATACACCACTCTCATAATTTTGACTCTGCTCACACTGAAAATCCAACTCTAGTCACTTGGCATGGTGTGTACGATCTAAGCTAACCTTTCCAGTTCAGACTCCTCTATGTATGGATATTAAAAATTAAAGATTGGGAATTTTATGCAGTAAAGATCCAACATCCCGGAAGATAAGTATAGCATGTATTTTGTTAATTCTGATATTATCACTTTTTATTTTTAAAGAATCACATAACAGGTATTTAAAAGAATATTGAATTTAGAAAGCCAGTGGTCATTATTAGTATAAAAAACTAGATTAGCTAGACACCTATCTTCCCACCTATAAAATAAAAATTGAGAACGCACATTCAAAGGAAGATTGGAAAAGGCAGTATTATTATGTATGTCTATCACTATGCTAAGGACAATACAAATTATACTCGACCAGCTTGAAAAATTTGATCTAGATACAGTATTTGAATCAGTTTAAGCTCTGTAAAGGGCCTGGCTTTTAAAGTGGAAGTTCTGTTTTTCGAAGTATTTTTTGGAAAACTGTCTCTCTCCCTCAAAGAGAATAAAGTACAGATCCTGATGGGCCAAGCACAGCCTTATATAAGCTTTCCTTAAAATACTGTCCCCACTTTTCAGAATTCTACAGGCATTTTGCTTTCACTTATTTTTCCAAAAAGTCCGTCTTTTAACATCCCATTTTCGAGCATCGTATAAATCCAGTGTCTTGATCTAAACACGCTTTCTTTGTATCGTATCTTATTCTTTTTATTTCCATAGACCGCCGTGATTATGCCATCCGGTTCCTCACGCCAATTCGAGAAGCACATGGCCGCCATGTCACCCCCATCCACCCAGGCCCAAGCTACATTTCTCGGCCTTTCTCCCGCAGATATATCCTCCCTCAGAGGAACCAA
This sequence comes from Imantodes cenchoa, assembly GCA_027560375.1. Taxonomy (NCBI): domain Eukaryota; kingdom Metazoa; phylum Chordata; class Lepidosauria; order Squamata; family Dipsadidae; genus Imantodes; species Imantodes cenchoa. The sequence goes on from JANHGD010002895.1 coordinate 21,938, forward strand.
GCCTGAACCTCCACATATCTTGTGAGCACACCACGGCCACGGAGAGGGCGGCTTCCAGTCCGCCATTACTTACTTCCCCCTCGTTGTCCGCGCAAAGGCCTCAGACCGCGCGCTCCCTAACACGGCGACAGCCAAAAAGAAAGGGCGGAGCCTACAGAATACGCCTCTTCCCCGCGCCGCAACAATCGGCTCTCATATTGGGCGCAAAAAGTAACCAATCCGAGATCACGAAGCTAACTTGAAGCTTCGAAGGCGTTCCGCCAATAGAAACGCGAGTCTTCGAACGGCGAGACCGGCGCCTGCATGGGCGGGGTTTTTATAGTAGCCTCCGAACCAGTAGGTGGGGTCTGCTGGTGAGAAGTGAGAGTTTTATATATAGTTTGAATTGGGTAAAATTGAACCAAAAAAAATCCCCAAAGCCTCCATATCGTTTTATGACTTATTTTCAACAACTATCAGACTTCCTGGTTGTGAAAAAATGGGTTTTTAAAAATTTATTTATTTATTTATTTTATTATAGAGTTGGAAGGGACCTTGCAGGTTATCTAGTCCAACCCGCACCCACCCCTCAAGCAGGAGTCCCTGCACCATTTTCGGACAAATGGCAATCCAGTCTCCCTTTGAAAGTCTCAAGTGTTGGAGCTCTCACAACTTCCGCAGGCAAGCTGTTCCACTGGTTGATCCGCTCTCACTGTCAGAAAGTTTCTCCTTATTTCCAGGTTGAATCTCTCTTTGATCAGTTTCCATCCATTGTTCCTTGTCTGGCCTTCTGGTGCTTTGGAAAACAGCCTGACCCCCTCCTCTGTGTGGCAGCCCCTCAAGAACGCTGCTATAATGTCACCCCTGGTTCTTCTCTTCGCCAGACTGGCCAAACTCAGTTCCTGCAACCTCTCTTCGCATGTTTTCAGTTTCCTATGTTTAGTCAAAAAGTTCAGAGTGTATTTGTATCATATTAAAGAGAGCGTGGTTGTAGTGACTTTCTTCTTTATGTTTGATGATTTTTGTTCTTTAAATTGTCCAGAATCCTTAGGATATAGTTTAATAACAATAAATCTGAAATCCTCTCTGACCCACAAATCGCAACATAATTAACTCGTCATTGCTGAGCCTGGAAAAGCAAGATATCAATTCTCACACCAGCTAAGATTTGTTGGCAAAAAGCAGATGATTGTAGAATTCACTTAAACCAGATCCTCGGCGTGCAAGTTTAACTGCTTCCTTCCTCTTTGCGTTAAAACGCAGTAACCCTTAGTTTGCCAGGGTGAGAAGACTTGTGAATGCAGGGAAGGAACGGGAGCAACTCTTCCTTTAACAACCAAAAAAAAAAGGCTCGAGTCTTGAGGAAAAAAATGGGGCTTCTGTCCGCGGCGATGCGGAAACGTCAGACGATCGACCGCAGCGGTTCCGCATTCTGAGCACGCATATTTTCCTCCACAAAAGTAGCGCGGTTTATTTTTAAGCAACAGCGGGACAAAATGACTTCAAAAAAACAACAAAATGACATTATTGGGTAAGATATATATATATATATTTGCCAGTAAGAATTGAGGAATGGGCTTGTTCAATCGGAGGGACTGCTAATCCGAATGGAAATTTCTGTTAAAGCCTCTCTTCTCTATACGGGACTGGTGGACCTAAAAAGGACGCCTTTCACCATACTTCTTTTTCCGGGCAACTTTTCTGCCTGCTTCCTGCAAACTTCTTCCAAAGTTGCAGGGTTTCTCCCCCCCCCTCCCCTCCCCCACTTCCTCAGAACATTATGACAAAATAAGTTAATAAAATCTGGTTGCTTCGCCTTAAGGTAAAACGAATCAAAAACATAAACATGAATTTATGCAAGGCGCCATACCTGCCAGCAATTCCCTTCTCAAAACCGGAGCCCATTCCAGAACCAATGGCTGGAAATGCTCACGCTAACAGCTCTTGTGGTTAGGTTTTTTTTTTTTCTAAAGCTGCATTTTACAAGAGCAAAAAGGTATTTCAGAGATGTACGCGGATAACACTAAATGATAGAATCTGACTAAATAATTGAATCTGAGAGTCCTAATCCTTCTGAAGACGCGGAGAAAGTAACCACGCTGCCTCCCAGCCTTTGCTGCTTCTGCCCACAGTGTTGCCTTTCACCCCTTCTATTAACCTCTTCGGAGGATCTCACCAAGGGAAAGTTGCCTTATCTTTAGACCCTTTCAGCTTTGGCTCTGACCGTAGATAGATTATGCTTCCCTGAACTCCCAACTTTCTGATGCTGGCCTGTTCTTGGTATTCCCAGTGAGTGAGGTTGAGAAAGGATGTCAAAATAAAAAAGCAGGAAGTATATTTAGGTAAGCAAACCTTATAATGAATAAGCAAGAACTTGTAAAAGGGGTCTTGGATTTTGTTATTTTGTTGTTCCTTCAATGAAGTTTTAACTCCTGGCAAGTGCCTGGAGAAGTCCCTGGAACTTTCTTAACAAGATTTTTCAGAAATGGCTTACCTTTGCCTGCTTCCTAGAGCTGAGAGAGAATGACTGGCCCAAGATTACCCAGATCTCTTTGTGGTTAAAATAGGACTAAAACTCACAATCTCATGCGAGATTTTGCCTGTACTGATACACTAAACTGGCTGTTTTGGATTAGATATATTAATTTGAAGTCCATAAATAACTGAGGCTCTGGGGCTCTCTTAACATTGTGCAAAACTGTTTAATGGAAGAAGAAACTAATGCTTGTCAAAGGAAATAATAAATCATATACAAAGGAATTGGGGCTTTAGTGATGTGCAAACTTGAGACACATTACAAAAAATTAAGACTTGTTGTTCAGTAAATATATGTCATATTACAGGTAGTCCTTGACTTACAATCACTTGTTTAGCGCTGGTTGAAAGTTACAATGGCACTGAAAAAGGCAACATGATCTGTCCAAACACTTCTGACATGGCAGCAGCCCAATGGTCACGTGATCAAAATTCCCAGTGCTTGGCAACCAGCATGTACATACAACAGTTGCAGCGTCTAAAGCTATGTGATTACCCCTTCCGACCTTCCCAGCCAGCTTCCAACAAACAACCAATGAGGAAGTTGGATTCGCTTAACCACCACATTATTCGCTTAACTGCAGTGATTCGCTTAACGATTGTGGCAAAAAAAGTGTTTAAAGGGGGCAAATGTCTCACTTAACAACATAAATTTTGGGCTCAACCATGATCGTAAGTTGAGGACTACCTGTAGTTTTTTTAGTGCCCCATGTGGGGGAAAAAATTAACAGGAGAAAAAAGAAATTATTTTTTTTTTACAGATTTTCACTAGTTAAGCATACTTCAAGCAACCCCAATATATACTTTAACAACAGGCTTGTTATTTCTATTATTATTGCACAAACCAACCATGAGAAAAATGATTAAGAGAAAAAGAAAGATTCCTTCCACCCAATGATCTATGACAATTTCTTGGAGGCATTGAATACACCAGATGCATCTACCAGTGCTCCAGAGGTGGGTTCCTCCCGGTTCAGACCGGTTCGCCCGAACTGGTAGCGACTCACTGGTGATGTCACGCTGACGTCACAGAACTGGTTCGGTCAGTGCCGGTCCGTGGGCGCCACCATGTTTTTTTTACATTTTTTTTAATTTATATTTTTCTTCTGAGCATGTGCAGAAGCCAAGTTTCTGGCACTGTGCAGGTGGTCGCCATCTTGTTTTTGGCTTTTTTTCCTGGATTTTTCAACACTGCGCATGCATGTGTGTGTGAAGCATGCGCGCACCCACGAGGCACACCCATGCAACACGGGAAGAAGCAAACCGCCGGTGAGGTATGTTAGAACCCACCCCTGCAGTGCTCCATTTTCAGTTGCATTAAAACTGATGTTTCTTAACGTCAGATCCTTAAGAAAATAAAAGACGAGAGAAGAATACCCTCTCCCACACTTCTTCTAAAATAAAAGGATTTTATCATCTTTCCATGACAGCATACCTGTAAGTATATAAAGTAAGTATTTCTTTGTATGTAAAACAAACAAAAAAGATACTTTTCCTTAAGCTGAGCTTGACTCATGGCTAATTAGAAGTTGCTAGAATGCATTGCTATATCCTTGACATTAAAGCAAGCAAGTCTCTATTTATTATATTCTGTTGTTTGAAGAGTAATTCTCTGACGATTTACTTGGATACAAAGGCTGAATGAATTATTTTGTGAACTATTTTATCTACAATTTTTAGATTTAAACATTTTAAAATAATCCTTCCTGAATACAAACATATTCTGTTCTTTCAGTGAATGCCACTCTAAATTTTCAGAAAAACTGTTTTCAAATTATGGTTATTGCTGTCTTTCCTCTTTTAGACTATTCTTTAGTGTAATAATCTTTAAAGCACCTTCGAAATAGTGTTCAATTGAGGTGGCAGATAATAGTCACTTCAGAGGAAAGTGTAAGCAACTGTGTACTTGTAATAAAACATTTCAGGAAGTCTAGCAATACAAAACTCAACCTTAGATATAATAAGAAACAAACTTTCTTGAAATTTAAGATGAAGTACTGGTATTATATTTAAATAGCTGTCCCCCAAAAGCACAGTGCCATAGCACTGTAAAGTAGCTCGTTCTTTGTCTCTATAGCAGCTGCTTCAAGATATGAACAACAAGTAAGATTTTCTAATCCATTTCATTTGGGTTTAAGACCAGGGCAGAGTGTCAGGAATTCAATCCTGACCTCCTCAAGGTTAACACTAGCCTTTTGCAGGGGTGGGATTCAGCCGGTTTGGACCGGTTCGGGCGAACCAGATGTTAATTTTAATCTGATTCATGGAACTGGTTGTTCCAAAGACTGACTGACCCCGCACACCCCTCCCCTCCCAGGAGTCTCCACGCGGCCCATTTTGGATCCCAGGTAAGTGCACGGCCTGCACGGAGGCTCTGGGAGGGTGAAAATGGGCCTACGAGAATTCCAGAAGTGGGCCTGTTTCCGGCCTCCGGTGCCCAGGGGAAGCTGTTTTCATCCTCTGGAGCCTTTGGAAGGCGAAAAATGGGCCTAGAGGAAGTACCAGAAGTCCAGAAATGGGCCCTTTTCTGGCCTCTGGAGCCCGGGGGAGCCTTTTTCACCCTCCTGGAAGCTCCAGGAAAGCCTCTGAAGCAGGGGTGAAATCCAGCAGGTTCTGACAGGTTCTGGAGAGCCGGTAGTGGAAATTTTGAATAGTTTGGAGTACTGGTAGCGGAAAGTTTGAGTAGTTCGGAGAACCGGCAAATACCAGCCCTGGCTGGCCCCAGAGTGGGGTGGGAATGGAGATTTTGCAGTATCCTTCCCCTGCCACACCCACCAAGCCACACCCACCTAGCCACACCACGCCCACCAAGCCATGCCCACAGACCTGCTAGTAAAAAAATTTGGATTTCACCACTGCACTGGAGCCTCGGAGGGTGAAAAATGGGCTTACCGGAAGTACCAGAAGTCTAGAAATGGGCTCATTTCTGGCCTCTGGAGGGTCTCCGGAGCCTGGGGGAGGCCGTTTTCGCCCTCCTGGAGGTTCGAAGAAAGCCTCTGGGGCCTGGGGAGGGTGAAAATGCCCCTCTGCTGCAGTGCAGGAAATTGGATAGGCCACGCCCCCATGGCCACGCCCATCCAGCAACTGGGCAGCGAACCAGTTGCTACATTTTTCAGTCCCACCACTGCCTTTCAGCCTGCCGTCTGTCTGAGATTGGTAAAATGAGGACCTAGATTATTGTGGACAATATGCTGGTTTTGTAAACCACTTAGACAGTGCTGTAAAGCACTATGAAGTGGTATCTAAGTCTAAATGGTATTGCTATGGAAACAGCACTGGTTGAGCTTGTCAATGAACTTTGGTGGAGCTGTAATGAGGTCTTGCATTCTTTCTTGTGCTCCTCGATCTTTCAATGGCTTTCGATAACCGTCAACCACACTATCCTTTTGGATCAACAATGAGTGTTATGTGTGTGTGTGTGATACAGTGGCTCACTTCCTCAGTGGTCATTTCTAGTCAGTGTTGACAGGAGGGGCAAGATTGTCCTAATGTTTGGAATACTTCAGCTTTCAATATTCTCTCCCCTCCCATTTAACCTCTACATGCAATTGTTCTCTACATGGGGCTCCCCTTGAGGTGCACCCGGAGACTCCAGCTAGCACAGAATGCAGCCGCACGGGCCCTAACGGGAGCGCCTTGGGGCTCCCACGTAACACCTCTCCTGCGCGAGCTGCACTGGCTGCCTGTGGTCTT
>JANHGD010002895.1:58191-70595 GCA_027560375.1 Imantodes cenchoa
CGGCTGTGGCGGGGCCAAGAGGATGTGCACTAGAGAAGGAGGGGGAAGAGGAGGGGGAGGAAAGCTTCCGTTGTGGGTTGCGCTCATTCCTCAGCCAGCCCAGATTTCCAAAAGGAAGAAAGAAAAACAGGTAGTGAAAAGCCCCAAGGAGAGCAGGCAGGGCTTTCTGAGAGAGTGAGAAGAGACACAGAGACAGGGAGCAAGAGAGAGCGAGATACGTACACACACGCACAGAGAGACATAGAGACACACAGAGAGTGGGGGAGACAGAGAGGAAAAGAGAAAGAGACACAGAGAGAAAGAAATGAGAGAGAGGTGATAGGGAGATAGGAAAAAAGATAGATAAGAGAAAGATGAAAGGAGGGAGGGAGAGAAAGATAGAGAAAAAGAGATGAGAGAGAAAGAGAGAGACAGAGAGAAGGAGATGCCTATTTCCCATAGAAAACAAAACACGGGGAGCTACAAAACCTGGGTAGGTGTGGCTGGGGGGATGTCATGTGACTGGGTGAGAGTGAGTGACATTGAGTTGGCCACGCCCACCCAGGTTTTGTGGCTCCTGTTTTTTTTGTGTGTGTGGGAAACGGGCCCAAGTGACTCTTTGAGTGTCTAAGCTTGCAGATCCCTGCTCTAGTTGATCTTCACTGATCAATTCCTGGTCTGTACTTGGATGGAAGCATCCTGGAAAGTCCAGAGTTATAGGCTTGTCAAATAAATTTGGGTGGGGGGAATCTAAGTCTTCTATATTGTTGCCAAGAAATCTGCATCAATACTTCCATATAAGGCACCCTTAGTTTAACTTAATTCAAAGGCTCCGTGTTTTTTCCTCCATCTTGGAGATTGGGCGTTCTGAAGTCCCTTGCATAAAATTGGCACATTAAAAAAATATATCAGATCTTTTGCAATCTGCTGAATTGTTAACTAACACCTGTGAATAGCCAAAGGGTCAATTTCAGCATTTTGCTCCTCTGCATTTTCTCTTCCATTTCATTGATGTTGTCTGTTCAGAAGTATAACCACCCCTTGATCATCTGCTCTTTGCTTATTGTGACATCTACTGGCTTAGGATCTAGCATAAAATGTTGGCATCCAACTACATGACAGCTGTGCAGCCATGAGGTAGCGGTAAATTTTGTAGAAGATGGCGGGTTAGTACTCTTAGTTAATACTCTTTGAACAAGGTTTATTCAAGGTTATCTTACATCCTTGCCCTGAGCACCTCATAGAAATGAAATGATGAAATGCACATAAGGTTCCTGGTTTCTCTTGGTGAACAATCAGATAATAACTTGATTTTTCTAGCCTAATGCTTTTCCTTTCCAGTTTATTTGATAGCTGAGCAAAGCACATAGCAAGTTCCTAATAGCATTGTTCAAAAGGAGAAAATAATGACATATACCACATTATGAGAATATTCATCCCTAAAATAAAACAAAAAAAAATCCCTTTCTAGCAACCCAGGGAGCTGAATTAGACTGAAGTAATGATCGATTTGTCATTAATCTATCAGCAATTTTAAATCAGGTGTTTCTACTTCATCTCCAGCACTAGTTGTATTATCACATTGGCTCATATTCTTAGCTTTGAGATTCTTCTTTTGGTGGTTGAGCCACAACATTGTTCTTATTTCCAGATTTCAAATTCACGCGAGGGGTTACCCCATGTCAGCTCCAGCACGCATGTGCGCGCTGGCCAGCTGATTTTCGGCCTTCCGGAGGGCAGGAGGAAGGCCGTTTTCACCCTCCCCAAGCTTCAGGAAAGCCTCTGGAGCCTGTGAATGGCAAAAAACAGACCCAATGGGCCTTCCGATAGGCCCATTGGGGCCTGTTTTTGGCCATCCACAGGCTCCAGAAGCTTTTCTGAACCCCGGGGAGGGTGAAAAATGGCCCAACGGGCCTACTGGAAGTCTGGAGGCTTCAGTGAGGCCTGCGTGCATGTATGGGGGGGCAGTGCACCAGGGGGGTTATGCGCGCATGCGCAGGGGCATTGCATTATGGGTGTGGGCAGCCATGTGTACACTATTGCGCGCACGCACGTACCCTTTTGGCATCCGAGCAAAAAGAGATTTGCCATCACTGGTATAGTGGTACTCCCAAGTGAGGTTAGCTTCCTCCGTGTTACAGTTCCAAAAATTTCTCAACTGATGTGACCCAGTGAATAAAGGAATTGGATTTCAGAATATGCCTAGATGTATGATTTGTTCAAGAATATAATCAATTTCCCATGCAACTGCATAACCGATATTCTTTTAAAATTTTATGAGTGTCTCCAGACATACTTCTAGACAAAGACATACATATACAGCATGCTTCTGAAGCAGTTCTTCATGATGGCTGGGACATTCTGTGTATTGAAGTCCGCATATCTTCAATTGGCCAAGGTTGGGAAACACTGTTCTAAAGGTTACAGAACAGTATTTAATGTTTGATAGGATAGTTGTTAATTTGCTGACCTAGGCTAAGATTCATTGTCACCTTTAGCATTTCAGAAAGCAAGGTTTACATTTGTGCAGTCCATTGATTTTCTATTTTGAGGTGGTGTGCTTGCTAGAGGAAAAATTGATTTTCTAAACCTTTAAAAGTCAAACAATGCAGAAATAGTGTGTTCTGCCTAAATTGTGTTGGTTTCCACTATATACTCTGGTTTTGCTGAGTGTTGCACAATGTTTCATTTTCAAGGAGGCCAAGCAGAGGGAGAACATTTGAGCAGCAAAGGAAAGCCAATAACTAAGAAAACAAATCACAAATGCAGAGAACAAATTAAATTTGCTATCCTGCACACATTGCATGGCAGAACTGTTAAATATTTATTAAAAATCAAATAAAATGCCACATATATTAACAGAAAAAGGCTTCAAGGAACGGTCTTATTAAAAATATTTGTTGGGTGCTAGTATTCACTGCAGCATATGAATAGCACATTCAACCATGGCTTGCTTAACCCTGATTTTTTTATTTTATTATTAAGCCAAAAAAATGTGCACCTTGAAAAGCACAAGCTGAAGTTCTGAGAGAATAGAAAGGTGTTTACAGGGTTTTAGATTAAGGATTCTGAATAAAAAACTAGCAGGGCTAGATTTAAAGTTTGGGCTTGTATTTTGGTCTCCATATTATTCTTTATATATTTCTAAGGGGAATTTTATGAGAAAGTTTCCATATTGCACCATCACACGTCTTCAGAAATAACATCGCTTATTCTCTAACTTCAGAAGATTTATATTCTCCAATTCTCTGATTGCACATGTAGAATTTCCATTTTGAATTTTACTTCATATAACCAGTTACAGTATTTCTAAATATTAAGTGAAAATAATAGACCAAGAAGGAGGCAACTAAACCTCGTAAGGAGACAGTAGGTAGATATACTGAGGGACTGCAGGCAGTTCTGAGGGAGGCTGAGCAGCAGCTGCTGTAAATACTGAATGTTTTACCATCATACCACATTGTATCTCCAATAGAAAATGCAGATTCTTAGATCTATTTCTAATACTTCCTTTTTTATGTTGCATTGTTAAGATTTGCTGTTTGAGAAGGAGGAAATATTTCCGTCAACTTGACCGTTTTTGTATTAGCATTTTGCTTTCCTTGTGACAGGAAGTGCTGCTTCAGTGGTGTATATGGGTGGACCAACCAAGCCATTTATTGTCTTGAAACCTTTATTTTGCAGTCTTAATACTTGAAGGGTTTCACTGTGCTTATTCTTAGAAACTGATCTCCACCTCCATTGTGAACGAAGGAGCCTGTGTTTGTACAAATTGATGAATAGGTTTCATCTCAAGAGTTTGCCCCTGGATCCAGTTCACTGCAATGATGCATCCATAGTAGCTGAATAAGAATCAGATTTATTTAAGGATTTGTACAGCCACCCATATTACGAACCACAGCCCTGGATGACTCACAAACAATAAATACACTTAACAATAAACAACCATAATAAAAAAACTCCTGGGCCCCTGGGGCAATACTCTCCCACACATTGGCATGCCACCTTGTTGGAGTTCCTTCTACCCCAATGCTTGTGGGCAAAAAACAGCTCTTCAAGGCCTGATGAAGATACAAAGAATATGAAAGAATGGAGATGGTGACAGACAAAAGGGGGAAAGAAGAATCACTGCTGCAATTAAATCCATCTTCATTTTTTCTTCTTTTTCCTCCCAGTTTTTCCTGCTTTGGCCCACCAGTTGGCCTATTAAAGTATTGTGTCCCAGCTATCCAGGAAGAAACGAAGGGAAGAAACGTCTCTCCCCAGCCTAGGTTGTCTGGTTGGAAGAACAATAGAAAGTCAGCAAGGTGTTTAGAAATGTGTGGCGGGAACTGATTGCAAGTGTCTTGGGGCAAGAAAATAATCACATCTCCTTTTGAGTATGTAGAAGAGAAAGCATGTATGTGTCTTCAGTAGCGGTGGTGCAGAAAAAGAGATAGTGAAATTGTATGAGATTGTTACATTGAGGTTGATAGACCTTATGAGATGGGAGTATGGGATGAAAAATTGTTGGAAGTTGAGAATCTAGGAGGAGAGTTGGAAAAACATGTTTTAAAAGGGTAAGAACAAAGAGCAGCTTTGTGTTTTGTAATTCAGATACCATCTCTGAATGGTACCATGTGCCAATTCTCAGATACCATGTGCCAATTCTTGGGCAAGCTTTCTTTGAGACTGCTGCATCCTCCACTAAAGCTGGTTTTGGACAGTATCTGTATTAACCTGTACCAATTGCCCATTGATTCAAAAAGGCTGAAGACAACAGAGGGTTGCACAGTACATGCAGAGATTAGTACGTATGGTGCATGGATTGGATTGAGCTGCAGGACCATGTATTTCTTTTTCTCTGCAATGCAGTTTTGGTCTGTCCAGCACCTTCTATTCCATAAAGGCTTTCGTTATATACAAGAGACTGAACCATGATCGAAGAATGTAATGTAGCTCTGAAGTGTTGTATTGGACAGCAGGGCTAATTCTATTCTTTGGGGAGTCTCCCCCCCCCAAAAAAAGAATCATAATAATCTCAAAGATGTATTTGTACGTGACATGTGAATGCAGCAGCTAGAATTATCTTACATTAACAGCAACAGCATGTTTGGGGGAGGCAGCAGGTGATATGCCAGAAGAGAGAATATAGAATTAGATGTATAGAAATGAAAGAGATTGATAACTCATAATTTTCCTTATTTGGAAGAAGGAAGACTAGATTTAAAACTCCACTCTTTCCAGTCCATTATATTTCTCCCCCTTCAATGATGAATCCATTTTTAATGTGCCTTCCTTTTTTATTTTCCTCGCTATATATCAGGGGTGTCAAGCTCGCGTTGCCATGTCTCATGTGATGCATAGCACATTTCTTCCTCTTCACTAAACTGGGGGTGGGCGTGGCTAGCGCATGACGCATCTGGCCCCTAAGCTGCGAGTTTGACATCCTTACTATGTATGTATCTTTCCATGTGTGATGTTCATGTCATGCTGCTTAAAACGTAACAGACCTTATTCAAGCTCTTGTCCCACAAATAAGCCCTCAAAGCGATTTCCCCTAACCTTATATTGTCTGGATATCTTCATTTACAAGCCCCAACATTGCCAAGTAGCATGTCCGTGTGGCTTGCTGTCTTGTTGGGCCCAATATAGGTCAAGAATTATCCAGGCTTCAGGATGGTATCTGTAATGCAACTCTGGGATAAATACAGAATTTTGGGAACTCTTAAGAGAAATTTCACACTTTCAGTTATAATGAGTTTTTTAAGGTGAAGTCTCACAATTTGAAATGCTTTGTTTCAGGTTTCTTGTCATGTGGGTTGAGATGGTATTCATGAGATAAGCTGCTAGCGGACTCATATAGCTTATATCGATTCTCCCTTTATTCCTTTCTTAGCTTTCCCTCAATCTGTCCCATTGTTCAAGGCCAATAAAGGGCAGCAAACTGATAAGGGCTGTTTCAAATTGCTTAGTTTGTTATAACTCAACATGATTCTTCTCTAGTAGACTTCTCAAAGTATCCCATGTCTATGAAATAAGATCACATGTTTGTCATCCTAAAATTGAGCAGATAAAACATATTTCTGGGAAGTAGTAAGCTATTAGAACCCAGGAACTAAGACCCCAGCTAAAGATGACTCTGAAAGAGTTCAAAGGAGGCAGGTTTATAGCTACTTCCATTTCCTCACTTTTAAGTAAGCTCCTATCTCTACTGCTTTTAAATATTTTCATGTTTCAGGGATCATACTGAAACTCCTATAAGTCAATAGTGTATAATGGGGGGAAAGTTCCCCTCCTGTTTTTTTCCCCCCATAGAAGCACATGATACTCACAAATTTTCACTAAATGCCTTAGATTTACTTTTGGGGAAGCTGGGAGAGTTAACTGTTTTTACGCTTGCTTATGACAGTTTTCTTGCATATGGCTGTCCTGGAATATGAAGGTTCCTGGATTTGGCAGTGACAGCCAAATAACTGTTTTGAGGGCTCCTTCCTGAATGGAAGGAGATCACACCTCCAGGGAGACTGTATTTCATAATGCGAGGACGACTACTGAGAAGGCCTGTCTCTGAACTCTGCTGGGCTTCACATGGAGGGTGCAGGCCCACTTTTCTGCCCCAATAATGAACTCACACCTGACATTCTAGCACAGGGCTGTCAAATTCCCAGCCCATGGGCCAGATGTGTCACATGCTGGCCACGCCCCCGCCCAGTTTAGCAAAGGTGGGAGAAGTCCCGATGCTTCATGTGACGTCGCTGTGACATGAGTTTGACACCCCTCTTCTAGCAGTATCTCCATAATTGCTGGATTTGCACATGATACTGCAATGACTTACAAGTTGCAGTGGTTGGATTTGCATGAAGTCAAACCTGTCACATTAAGACTTCATCAAGTCAGAATCATATGTTCCCTTGAAAGCTCCCCAAATAAAGCTGTTTAGTTGCGTGCATATAGCAGTGATGCCCCGCTATTTTGAGGGGAGAGAGAGAAAAAGATATTAAGTCTCTTTTTAGCTGGGCTTGATTCCTGCTGACTTCATGGACACGTCCCTATGGTGTTTTTGGCAAACAAAACTCAGAAGTGATTCAGTTCTGCTTAGCATTTTGAGATCAGCCAAATCAGCTGTTCCACCACCTGGTTGGACAAAATCTGATTCTGCAAAAACATTTTTAAGGCTATCTCAAGGACGCTTGTATTCAAGGTTTCAAGAAAAGAGAGAAGGGAGTTTTTCAGAATTGTGTATCCCTTTTATATGTTGCATTGAGAGGAAATGTTATCCTATGCAGATTTAACAGCCTCTATTTTCGGCATCCTGCAGGTAAACCCAGATTTTCAGGCTGAGCAATTTCAAACCATTAGCTTTCTACTAGGGAGCATTTAAAGTGTCAGAAGTAGCAAAATGGATTTAATTGCAGGGTAATTTTATGATTTGCAGACTAAATAACAATTGATTAGAGGTGGATATTTAAATGATATTTTAATTAACGAAGTCCAATTTGCATTTTGTGATATGTACTGAAATCTTCAGTAGATGTAGGTCAGGGATTTAAACAGACTGAACATAGACATCATTTATTGCTATTTATGTGACAGCAAAAAAGAGACTTCAACAAGCCCGCACAGTAGTAAGTGCCTAACCTTGTAATGTACATCTAGAGCCTCCTGTCAATCAGCTATTCTTTTATGTGCTTTGCATCAACTCTTATTCTAGGAACAGAAAACCAAAAAGTTTTAAAACCTATTCAATTTTTAATGCTCACTGAGGTATCTAACTGCTACTCAGCTCCTCTGAGAGGAAGTGATTCTGAATAATTCATACGAAATTCTTCTAAATGTCAGTGGCTTGCTTGTGTAGGAATAGGCTCACCTTTGTCTTTCATAGGACATTTTGTTGGGCAGAATAAAAAAAAATAGCTTATTTTAGTTTCTTATGACATGGGGCTGCTAATAAGCAGAGCCTTGTTGAAACGCAATTTCCCTCAGTGTGAAAAACACAGAGGCGTGGTTACTCACCATCTTCATTTTTGCTTGCATAAATTGCCACAGAGCAAAACTTCCCTCATTCATAAGAAACAGGCCTTTGCAATTACAGGAATTAAGCTGTACATGGCTAACTGCTGGGCACCAATCACTTTCGCCTTTCACTGGTGGCACTTCAGTCTTGAGAGTAACCTTCCCTCTGTATTCTTATTCATTAATTAGATTTGATTATAGCTCCTGGTAACAACTGAGAATATTTGGATAGCAGTGGTGTTACCTTTGGCTTCCAGAGTATTCAGGATGAAACACATAAAGGTTTCTGAAGGTCCCCTGAGCCTGAGCAGTGTTTGCAAATGGGTTGCCTAATTCAGAGTTGCCAGAGAACAGCCAGCAAAACATATCAGTCCTTCACCCCACTCCAGTAGCCTTTGTTTGCTATTCACAGAACAGGATAGTATCAACACATTCAATGAGGCAGAAGCTCTCACCTGAAGAAAGCAAGCTCATGGCTGGGCATCTGTGAAACGGGAAATGGATGATGCTTGAAAACTGGCATTCATACTTAGAGATAAATTGCAGTTTATTGTTCCCAGGAGAGAGAGAGTTTTGAGCAACTTTGCTGGATGCATCTTTAGATTTGTACCCTCATTAGGAGAAGCCTTGGACAATCTCTTTTGGGCTTTCACAGAGTGTTGCTTCTATTGTGCCAACAGAATGTGTTGGAGAGTGAAGAGAGGCCACTACAACTCAGGAGCATGAGAAAAGGGGACACGCATTATTTTATATGCTTGTTTTATTTGGCATTCATTTCCCATCTGAAGATGGTACATGGTAGTGCCAAAAATGGGTGAGCATACTCTTCACACAAAAAAATTGTGATAATTAAATCAAGTTTTATTTTCCCTTCTATTTAAAGTTTGGCTTTGGTTCTGTCAAAATGCATGACCTCTGTCTTCTTGAGTTTATAAGATGCACCATACAGGGAGATGCTACTGTCAAGCTAGAGGTGCATATCAATGTAAAATGTATATTCAGTTGTATTATTTATTGGATTTATAAGGCTGCCCAAGTCCATAACACTCAGTTGGAATCACAGCAGTAAACAGAATAGTAAAACAGTAAGAGATGCAAACTGTGTATGTCCAAAAATGGCAATTCCTCGAATAGTTAAAATTCTGTAGGGGCTCAGCACTCATTCTATCCCAAAGCCTGGAGGAACAGCCAGAGCTTCTGAGACTTCTTGAACATTATGAGGGTAGGAAACATGAGAATCTGGGAGGAGGGGGAGTGAGTGTTGTTCCCCTACAGGTTTATTATGGGCACTTTTTTATGGAGTGGGTGGCTTTGAGCCAGTGTTAATTCCTGGCACCTGCCTACCTCCTTCCTGGGGCTGAGAGAATGATTGGCCCAAGTTGACTTTGTGCCTAAGGCAGGATTAGCACTCACAGTCTTCTGCTTTCTAGTGTGGTGCCTTATCTAATACACCAAATAGACTTTCTCACTATAGGAATTAAAACCTTGACAATAGAATTGGGGAAAATGACAGACCCACAGGACAGCTAGAATTCTGGTTGCTAAATCTTTGATTTCTGTATTGATAAAAAACAAGGTTGGTCTGAGCAAATATTTGGGAAAGGCCACTCACTTTGTTTTCTTTAAGAAATTTTTTCAGCAAGTAATGATTTTTCTTAGTGTGATGGATATATATATTTCCAAATCTGAAAAATGTGTAAACAAAATACTTTAGATTTGATAACACAATTTTTTTTTGCAAATTCTCCAAAGCTTGAGAAGAGATTCACTTGATAATACGTTGCCCTAGGAAACAATTATCTGAGGCTGCTAGAAAATGTTGCTGCCAATCCAGAGGATATTTCTCCTAAGCGGAGCTTTGAAATCTCTCTTTTTCCAATGAAACAGCCAACTTTGAGCAAGACCTGTATATTGCTATTCACTAATGGGAATGAATAAGAACTTTTCAAATCCACAGGATGCTGCCAGGCTGTGCTGTATTTCCACTAAGTAATGGACATGGTAATCCATTTCTCCTCTCATTAGTTTCTTTGCAAGGTTTTTTTTTTTGCAGTTTCTTTTAAAGTTGTTTGATGTTTGGGTTAAAACATAGACGACGCCTGTGTCCCTTTTGCCCACAGAATAAGGTATTTTATCTATTTTTAAAACCCAGTACATTGGCATCTGAATAACTGGTGACGCATAGACACTTACTGTTCTACAGTCCATGTGTTAAATCAGTATCAAATTTGCAAGCCCTGAATCAAGATATTTTGCTGCTTGAAGGCTCATCCCTTAACCAACATTTTAATCGTTCTTGTTTTCACCATTCAGACATCAATTTTTCTTTATTTCTCTCTTCCCTTACCTATGTTACTGCCCCAAACAATAGCCTTCAACCCGAATAACCTTCATTCTGCCAAATGAGCCAGCCTAATGAGCTGCTAGTGTAACCCTTCAGTATCTCATCAATTAATTACTTTTGATCATTAATAAATAGCTAAAAGATTTTTCTATTTAAAACCCACCTTTTAATCCAGGGGTGTCAAACCCTCATCATCACGTGATGCATTGTAACTTTTTCCCCCTTCGCTAAACTGGGTGTGGTGTGTGATGTATCTGGCCCGCAGGCCGCGACTTTGACACCCCTGTTATAATCTCTCCTTTTCTGAGGTATCTGGCTGCTTTCATATTTTCCCAGCTGAATGTGCATATTTTAAATTAAGCCCTTTTGTTCCCTTTAACTGAAAACTATGGCTACATTGTTTCCAATTGTGCGTTTGAGTGTTCCTTCTTTATTAAAACAAGCAATTGACATGCTATACCTCTGGCAAGAAAGGAACATGTTTTCTGATAAATGTCTTGTCCATGCAAACCTTTTCAAACATGCCACATATAAAAGTACTGTATTTTTCAGACTATAAGATGCACAGGAATATAAGACGCACCTAAGTTTTGGGAGAGGAAAATAAGAAAAAAAAAATCTGCCTACCAGCATCCATCTGATTAGCGACCTTAGCAACAGCTTGGAACAGGTATATTAGCCTTGCAAAACTCCATTTGAGAGATTGTTTTCAGCCTTGCAAAGCTCCGTTTCAGAGGTTGCTTTTTCAACTTTGCAAAGCTCCATGTGAGAGGCTGTTTCAGCCTCCAAAAGCTCCGTTGGAGAGGCTGAGCGGGACTATGCACCCAGATTTTCACCCTCTTTTAGGAGGGAAGAAGGTGTGTCTTATACTCTGAAAAATACGGTGTATTCAACACTGACTTTCACTAACTCAAGTCTCAAGTGATTGAAACCAACAAAATTGGCAACCCAATAAGGATCTGTGTATGTCAATATTTTAGTTCCCAATTTTAACAGATCTGGTTAAAAAAACTACAAGAAACTACCAAGTCTGATGGCTGCTTACTGAATAGGTACAAAAATTAATTAGGCATTTGCACACATATTATTAAATATGAAAAAGAACGTGGATGCTGTATATTAATGGAACTACCTTTTGGATTGAGGGATTTATTAATGTGTTGACTGTTGCTTCGAGACTGCTTGCCTCCTTGTGCATCCAATTAACTGCTTAGCTCCTGCCAGCTCTCTTGTAAACTAATGGGAAGGAAAACAGTTCAGGTTTCTCAGTCACCTGGTCTCTTCTCATTTACTCCAGGGAGAGCAAGTGAGTGAAATTTCCCAAGACAGCTGGAGAGGGCCTTCATTGGACAATCCCACAACTGGGTAAATGTAATTTCTGTGGTTGACAAATCCAACTACTAATTCAGCAGGTTTCTGGTGCTACAGTTCTGTGTTAAAACTGTAACCTGTCCTTGCCCACAACCGTGGCAAGATTTTGCAATGCAAAGTACATTTCCTTTGTTCTTGGTGTATCGGCACTTTTTGACCTCATGATTTCAAATTTCTCTTACGTTACCCAAGAGTGAGCAGTAGATTATCGTTACACACGACTGGGTTTCTTAAAAAGTTTGTTTGCCATTGTTGTTGACTGTTAATCTGCTTTCTGTTATCAGCGGGACAAAATTGAAGGCTAGCTTTGCATTTTACTTTAGATTCTTACGAAATGCACAGTGGAAGACATTGCATTTTTTCCTTATCTAGAGAAATAATGTATAGGCAGGGCAGTTTATCCAAAGTAAATATCAGAGCATGAATGTTCACTTCTTAGATGTTATCCTGAAAATCATATCGTGTCCAAGATGAAGTGGATTGAGAGGTTGCAGTTTTTCAAGTTTATTGTAGAACAAACTGGATTTCTTTGAGAGACTCATAAAACCATGTCTTTCCTTTTTATAGGTCTATGCATTGCATAATAATTATGCAGTGACATAATTTCACAACCAAACAAACTCCTTCTACAAAGAATATGCAAGACTCGGACATTGATAGTATTACCTTAATTGCCTTCTGATAGATCTAAACCAGCAGTAGCTAATCTAATTTG
>JANHGD010002897.1:92760-105103 GCA_027560375.1 Imantodes cenchoa
TTGGAACTTTATAAGACACATACTGTTGTTGGCACATACTGACAACAATTACATTTATGCAAGATTTATGTTGAAATTCCTAGAAATATATGACTGTAGAACAGAAGAATACCTGTCTTCCAAGCTATGAAATTCTGGGTTGTTTACAGTCAGACACGTCCTACATCAATTACAACACTAAATGATGCTTTTAATATTATTTATTTTATTTTTTGTTTTACTGCCCTTTGCTCAAAGTCCTATTTTGTGATGTGGATGGCTACATTATTACAATGATATAAAAATAATAAATAACAAACAAACAAACAAATAATATGTTGATTTCAGGTGACCTGTGAGCCAGCATGTACAAATATTAAGCATGGTGTCAAGGATGTTTGCTTGACTTTATCAGCCTTGGTAGTTCGAAGGGTTTGGTTCAGATATTTGTTTCATTCCATCTTGCATCCATTTGTGAATATTGTTGGTCCTAAGCTAATTACCATCTTTATATGGACATAAATCTATGTGCTTTAATTCTAGAACTCTTTTCCTCATGCTTTTGGATCTTTAGTATTATTTCTGCCATATTTTAAGTGCTAGGTAACATCCACGTTCTTTTTGATTTAGATTTCTAAGAACCTACATAGGATTGCTCAAATATTTAGCTTGAAAAAAACTATTAAATACATATACCACCAACAGGAATCAAGCAAACACCTTTCTCCAATATCGTCCTGTATTCCCATCCCCCTATTCCCAATGAAAGTGTGGGAGTCAATAAATCTTTGAATTAGTGAGCTAATATTCCAATTTGTCAGTTATTTTTTTTAATTTAGTCCACACAAACACACACATACAAAATCACAACTGTTTACTTTGACAAATGTATGTAGAGTGAAACCATTTTGCACTGCTTGCGCTGATTTATGTAGCTTTAAATTTAATTTCCTCCAGAAATCTCTTTTATGTTATTTGTATCTTTATTGCTCTTTGTTATGTAAATATTCTTACTGAGTATCATTCTTTCTAGCTCTTGTATGCCATTCACAGAAATGCATTATGTTTTTAAATATGTCTCTCATGACTGTAGATTTATGAAAGGGGACAAATAGTGGAGTCCATCCAGTACTGATGTCTCTTTTAGAGTGGATTCTGTTTTATTTCAAAAATGTTGTTGTTGGTGGTGGTGGTAATTTTGACAATTGCAGGAAGATATTCACCTTTTGTGATCACGTGTATAGGGCTTCCTTGCTGCCTACCATAATAAATATTATATTGATAAGTGAATTCAGCATGGAATCCCCATTCATCTTTCATTTTCTTAGACCACTGTTTCAACTCCCAGAATTGCAAGGTTGAGAAACATTGCTTTAGATTGTTGTTTAATCTGTTGTTTGCTCTGCTTTGTTTATTTCAATGAATTCTTGAAAGCTTACATTTATTTTATGTTTCTCTTTATAGTATCCTGAAGGATTTTTATATCCTTTAAATCAAAATGAGGCAAAGGTGATACTTGATCTAGCAATATATTGACTGATTATAAAAGAAAGATTTTAAAAAACGTAATACATTATTAGTCATTGCTCCCAAAAAGTGTTTGTAATTTATTTGATATATTATTCTCCACAATGAGTAGACACTTGTTAATTTACAGTAATAAATATACTGTATATAAACAGGCACAATAAAAAAGCATACAGATCCTACATTACAATCAATTGCACAACAATTTTATTTTCAATAGTTTAACAATGGTGAAATATCAGGATGCTCTCACTTCAAACTCAGAGTAATTTCAAAATATAGGACATGCCACTGAAAAACAACAGCTATTTGGGGAAGAAATTATTATATTGAGAGAAAAAGCTACGTGTGATTCTTTCATATAGATTTTTTCCTCAAAATAAAAAGCAAAATTGGAATAAATATTTTAAATTTTAAGTTCTATTCAAATTTTGAAACCATGTTACTTATTGATTTCATGTCAGTTACCTGTTAATAAAAAGAATGTACACTAGTAGAAATAATAATCAGAACATTGATTTAAATATTTGTAGACTACATTTAAAATAATAAATGGCAAATGTTCGTGGGAAAAGAAGAATGTAACTAAAAGGTGCCACCTCTTAAAATGAGTTATATTTATTTGTTATTGCAGAATATAATTTTAACTTTAATGTACTATATTTTAATATACGGGAATTATTTATTCTGTTTCTTATCTTTTGAGCATACAAACAGTGCTCTTCTCATAAATAAAATGGAATGCATTTTCAGACGGAGACTGTTTTGCACAAGAATTACTTTCAAGCTCAAATTAGATCATTTGGATTTTAATTCTAAAAGCCTTGCTATAATGTTCACACAACAATTTACAGATCACACAGACATCATGATATTAAATTTAAATTTATTGTTAGTGAGTGAGACCATCCCAAGTCCAACAAAAAACAACAATAAACAAGATATTCCCTAGAGATCTGATCAAATACATGCTGATGTTAGTTTTTCAAATATTAATTCATTACTAACATGAATTAATGATTTCTTACAATCTGGCTGTATAAAATATCAACAATATGCAATTACAATTCTCACATGGACACATAATTAAATGCAAAATGTGAGCCAGATTTCAAGGCATTGATTACAGGAGATAGGAATATGGCTTTGTATGTTAAGAATTGCTTTAATGAAATCAACAGAAGCCAAATCTTCCATTATGGGACCTTGTTGATTATTCCAAATAATTTTTAATTAAACTGTTATTTTCTGAGATCAACCAAATTTCCTTTTTCTGTAATGAACTGGAATTCATGTAACATGGTCTATAAATGTGTTATTTAGATAATTATATATTTAAAGTATGACATTCTGGCCTTCTGAACTGAGTCAAAATTGTCTGTCTGTCTTTCTGTCTGTCTGTCTGTCTGTCTGTCTGACTGTCTGTATCTATCTATCTATCTATCTATCTATCTATCTATCTATCTATCTATCTATCATCAGAGGGCTCATAGTTTGAATGCCTTATCTGCTGAGTTCAGTGGAGAAGATGGGGCAGATAAGATACATGTGAGAATATAAAGCTGTGTGTCTTTTTAAATGAAGTTATCAATGCTTATAGTGTGTGTGTGTGTGTGTGTGTGTGTGTGTGTGTGTGTGTGTGTGTAGAGGTTCTGAATATAAAGGAACTAGACAGCCAATAAACTACAGATGAGACCCATGGTCAGAAGAGCTTTTGTATAAATATATATTGTGTGCCTGTTGTAGCATTCTTAGGTAATAAAGCACAGTTCATAATTATTCATGCCCTTAGTCACATCCCAATGGACTACAGTACACTCTACATGGTGCTGTTCATGAAGAGGATTTGGAAGCTCCAGATGGTTTACAATGCAGTGGGACTTGCAGTTTTGAATGCACTATGGTATGCCTTTATAAGGTCACTGCTATATATCTTGCACTGTCTTCTAGTAATCCTCTGTGTGACATTCAAGGTGCTAGTTATTACCTTTAAAACTCTGCACAGCATGGGACCAGGTTACTGTCTATGCATGGTTTCTGCCTGCTACACCACATCTGGCATAATGAAATGCTATGATCCCAATAATGTGTATTTATTAATGATTCAACTATGGAATTGGTTTATTTGTATCAAGTTTCTGGGTGTGCAGCTAACGAGTGCAGCTTGGTCACTCAACAATAAAATACTGGTGAAGTGGGCAGAGTAGTGCCTGCATCTGCATTGTATGAGAAGAACAAACCTTATTTTCTTTGTCCTTACCACTTTCTACAGAGGGACAATTGAACACATCCTGTCATATATTGTATTACTGTTTGGTTTGGAAGTATTAGTATTTCGGACTGCAGTGATTCAGATGGCTACTAGCAATATATCCATCTCTTCTTGTTAAAGCACCCAAATCTGCTAGGGCCACATCTCTAATGTACAATTTGGCTATTATCTCAGGCTATAATTGTGATGGAATAACTAACAAACTCTGGGAAACCTGAGCAGGAACCAGTACAAAGCAGACACCTCAGCCTGGGAGGTGGAAATTTTGACCACCCTACTCAGGACAACTCTCATTTAATTATACCAAACACAAGTTCAGCAGGAACATTAATTTAACAGGCTCTCAAGGTTCTGTTACCCTACTAGGAGAAAATAAAATCCCCAAAGCCAAGTAGCCATTGTATCCTGCATTTCTCAGCTGCTCAAGACTTGACAGGAGCACAAGAAAAAACAAAACAAAAACAGGACTATATTTCCAAATCTGTGGAAGGAGGGGGACTGTCACTTGTCCCCCAAGAAAAGATACAACTGCTGAAGGAGTTGCTGAAAGGTGCTACATGAGTGATTTTGGCAACTCCAAAGCATTTTTTTTCTTTGACTTGGAAGCACTGCATAGCCCTAGGTATTTTGTGATGTTAAGAACTGATGTCTACATTTCCCCTTGTTTTTCTTAATTTGTCTACCTGTGGGCTAGGTCTGTCAAGTCTTTTATTGATCTGTGAGCTATTCAAGGAGATCTTTTGAATGAAGTATTGTACTGTAAGCTGTTCACAGCCTGTAAAAAATTAGCATCACAGAAGTTAAATAAATACATAAATAAGGACAGGGTACAAATGCTATAAATAAAATATACGCAATTGAAAGAAATATTTCCTGTCTTGGTATCTATGATGCAGTCCCAGATCAGTCAACCTACACAGTAGAAGTTAACATTGATGTATAATAAAAATAGAAGTGAATATTACTATTTCATTTTTTTTTTCAATAGATGTGTGACATTCTGATTTATTATAGCCTAATGTCAAACAAAAAGTGACTATTTTTAGTGAAACTTGACCAGATGTCTAGTTTAGAATTGATTGACAGTATGACTATTCTGTCCATCTTTCAGTATAGGTAATTCAAAAGGAAAATATGATAGGTATTGAAAAGAATGAAAATATGATAGGTATAGCTATAGAATATAGAGAGAGGATTTCTTGGTCTTTCATTTAGTATTTCATCTCTTTCTTTATCGGAACATTTTGATACAAGCTAATGGGAAAAAGAAACATTTATTTTTGGGTCACAGAAACATAATACATCTTGCTTTCTTTAGATTGTGGTAGAAGATATATTTAATTGTGACAAAACATCAAAAGATAATGGCCACAAGCATAGTGCTGAGTTTACACAAATACACTTGCCCATGAATCCCAGTAGGCTCTGACATGCAAAGATGTCTGTTTTTATTAACGTCTTGCTATAACTCTTCCATCTGCTAATCTTCAGTTTGACATATCAGATTATTTATAACTGAAGGCTAGCAAAGTAAAATAATTTCATTCCTTATAATAACCTTCCACAAATATGGTTCATAACATTGTTGAAGACAGTGAAATAATAATAGCAACAACAACAACAAAAAACCTTTAGCACAGCCTACCTTTATTTGACCTTTTGAACTGGAGAAGAAAAATATGTTCTGTATGCATTCTTCACATATTCCTGGGAGAATGAACATAAATAAGGGAAAGAGCACAGTACAGTTTGGCTTTTTAAAATACTTTTTAGTGAAATTCCATTGACAACTTGAAACTAAGCAAGCTAAGCAACATTGAACAAATCTCATTTTAGTTTATTTTATTCTTTGTTCTGCAGAACAATGACTTAGGAGAATGGTAAAAATAATAATATGATGAGGATGATGAGGATGGTGGCTAGAGTTCAATATTAGAGTTGATCTATATATAAACATTTTCAAAATAAACTAGTGTTTTTATGAAATATTCTCCATCATATAATTTTTTCTCATCTTTAACATTTTTCAACAATGATCAAGTATTCCCATGAATTGTTGTTGTTCTTCTTCTCCTCTCCCCTCCTCCTCTTTCCATGATTATTTATTTTGGTCTTTTCCAGTTATTATACTTTTAACAAAATTATTATTATTTTGGTTGGTTACACAGACTAGATATGACACTTCTATCAACCTACTAAATTCTTCTCAAGGACTGGAGAAAGCAGATGTTATTGTTTCATGGTGTTAAAGGTTTCATCACAGAATAGTTCAAGAGTTTTGATTGCATAAAACTGTGGAATATCAGTTATATAAATAAAAACTTCTTTAAATTGTACAGTTTAGTCAAACTGCAAAAGCAGTATCTGAAACAAAATACTGATTCCAGTCAAATACAGCTTGTAAAGTAGATATTGATTATTCACATAGAACTTGGAATGGGCAACTGGAATTAACACATCAGTAATGACCTTGAGGTAAGATTCTGGAAGTGTTGTTTAACTTAAACGTGTTTAAAAAGAGCATGATTTTGTAATAATAATAATTACAATGTCACAATACCTTGTTAGTAAAAACCAGTATTCTGAAATACAATAATATTAAAAACAAACTCATTCATTTCAGAAACAATAAACCTTTCAGCCAAATTTCCTCCATGAATACCTAATAATGAAGTGTAATGCATTATGATGAATCATTGTCACAAATGTCTCAGTTGCAGTCTAGTGTATATCCAAATACATAATAGACATGACTCAGAAATGCAAAAAAAATATTATTCAATATAATTCATACTTCATTAATATGCATAGAAACTAGAATGACATATTAAAATCCACTTTCCTAAGTACTACAAGGACCTTTGCAACTCAGCATACTATTTTATTTATTTATGAAAATTACATGGCTTCCAAACTCACTCCCAATGATTCCAAGCAGCTTGCAAGATAAAAATCCAATATAAAAAACAATACAAAGCAATAACCCTCCTAGTGACAACAATGTATTTGACAATCAATTAAAAAAGGGCACTTGACGGATTCCATCGCACTCTGGGGTCTCTAGGTCCATTGGCAAAACCAGCCCCTTGCAAAAGAGTGTCAAAGTGGGTGGAAGGAAATCTTATTTTCATGGAGATGATGTTTCATAGGGAAGGAGCCACCACAGAAAAACTATGCAAAAAAGAATCACAGATATGCAAATGGTAAACATTATAAATACATTACATTATATTAGATGCGGGACCACCTTCTGCCAATAATAGCCTCCCACCGACCAGTACGCTCCCACAGAGAGGGGCTCCTCCGGGTGCCGTCGGCCAAACAATGTCGACTGGCAGCTCCCAGGGGGAGGGCGTTCTCTGTGGGAGCACCCACCCTGTGGAACGAGCTCCCCCCAGAATTGCGACGGATCCCGGACCTACGCATCTTCCGGCGAGAGCTGAAGACCTTTCTGTTCCAGCAATCTGGTCTGGCCTAGCAAAATGTTTTAAATTTTAAATTGTATTTGGGTTTTTAAATTGGATTTTAATTGGCAGCCAACGTATATTTAATATATTTTTAATGTATTTATTATGTCTTATATTTAGTATTTTATCCTTGGCTGTACACCGCCCCGAGTCCTTTGGGAGAAGGGCGGTATAGAAATAAAATAAATAAATAAAACTATTTACTGACCATGGATTATAGCAATAGAAGCATCATGCTGAGTAATGTGCTGATTGAGGTGGGGGCAGGGGTCATATATATTCCATTGGCAGCCTGAAGAGTTGTTTGCCAGTTACAAATACAGTGGAAATGTACTTTAATTGATAAATAATGGGAAATGCTTGGATAATTAAATGATTTGTCAAATCAGGTTCCATTTTTGTGTATGTCTTTTGAAATAAATGGGAGAACTTTATTTTTAAAATGGCCGTATTGTATTTCATAAATTCATGGTTGTGGAAATTCTATACATTTGTGTAATAGAACACATCGCTGTTAGCTGTGGAGTGTTTTGGTATAAATTGGTACATAGGGTCAACAGATTCTAGTGAGCTGAATTTTTTCCCAAGAGAATAAATTTATGGCTTAAGAATATGTGGCTGTATGAAAGAATACATGTATAGAATTGTTATAATGCTAAACTCATAGGGTAATTTTTAAAGATGTTTTATTTACAAATATATTTCACTTATGAAAGAATATGTTCATATTCTTAGTGGAATGTTTACTTCGTGTATTATTTCTGGGACCTGTTGCGCAATATGTTAAGATGGTTATTACTTTATACAATCATTGGGGAAATATGTGACCTAAATGATTCGTTAACTAAACACTGGTAAATGGTATTGATGTTGTGTCATAATTAACAGTAAATGGTCTTTTAAAAAAATATTTTAATGAAGAATATTCCTTCATTGTTGGTATATGTAAAAATAACTATAAGATTAGTAGTGTATTTCATAGTTTACTTTAGTATTCCCCCCCTCATGTCATTACTCTAATATTCCCCCCATGTTGTTTACTTATAACCAGAGATTGTAAGTATGGGAAATTGCTTGTGGTACATAGCCAAAATAGCTAGTTGATGTAATAGTGAAGGCATTAGGTTAGAGACCGGGAGATGGGAGCTCTGGTCCCATCTTAGCCATGAAGCCAGCTGGTGAGCTTGGGACAGTCACAAACTCTCAGGAGGTAAGAGCAAATCACTTCTGAAAAACCTTGCCAAGAAAACTACAGTTGTCAGAACACTGACTTAAAGAAAGAAGAAGCAGCATATCCAAAAGTTCTCAGTCTTGAAAAGTATACCACGCTGATCAAATTCGCAAACTTACATCCAAATTATTTATAATACCATTCCACACAGTTAGAAGCTTTCACTATGTCTTAATGACTATAGAATAATAATTTAGTCTCTTTTTCAAAAAGGATGTTATCACTATCATAAAAGGAATTTTATATTCTGCTAGAGAAAACTTACCAGAGTTCAGTCATTCTGATATCTGCTTCATAATTGTTTGCATGCTTAAGCAGTCCTGTTTCAAAACAAAATGAATCCATACTGGAATTTAAATTTTTCATATTTTAAAGACTCAGGGATATGTTAGAGTACAAGAAAATGAACTGAGCATCTGTGAATTGTTTTACTAATCATAGGGAAATTATACTATCATATTTTTTTTAAGTCCAGCTTCCTGTCAAGATCTTCATTACATCCTTAGTGACTTTTACCTATATATTTTTAATATGCAGACTTTTAGTCTAACAGGGAGAACAATTAACCAGTGGAACAGCTTGCCTTCAGAAGTTATAGGTGCTTCATCACTGGAGGTTTTAAAGAAGAGACTGGACAGCCGCCTATCTGAAATGGTATAGGGTCTCCTGCTTGAGCAGGGGGTTGGACTAGAAGACCTCCAAAGTCCCTTCCAGCTCTATTCTGGTTGATTGATCAAAACACCACATGAACTAAGCAACAGCACGGCAGTCCTTCAAAAACAAATAAAAATCAATTTAAAAACCTGGAATGGTCTTCATCTGGTAATAAAATAATGCCAATGTAGGTGCCAGTTGAGTCTCTCTGAGAAAAAAAAAAGTCCAAAAATAGGATAATGCCAAAGAAAAATTTCCCTCTTTGGAAAGAGGCCCACCTCATCTCCTTTGATGAAGGGACCTAATTTAAATTATCTTATAGTCCAGGTAAGTACACATGGGAGAAGATGCTCCTTCAGGTAATCTGGTCCTAAGTCAAAAAACATATATGCAACTCATTAAGTTTACTCAGAGATACATATCTGAGGTAAATAGAGGATCATATGACTTCTGTGTAAGCACAATTAATTATCTCCACATTCGATCCAACTCCCAGTCACCACCACAAGAGATGTGTTATATAAAATATTTAAAGATCTGGCTACCAGTTATAGTAACTCATTACAGCAAACTGAATATCTAAAACCAGTCTGAAGGACATATTTGACTATATGTAAACATTACTAAAGTAATTTTTAACATGCCAAAAAAAAAAGAGTTCAATAACAAAACAAGATTTTAAGCTATGCAGAGGAATTCTCCTCATTTCTTTTGGGGGACATATTGCGAGTCAAACTACATAAGAACAGAGAAAGTAAAATTAAGGCCACATCAAAACACAGAGAAGGAAAAGGAAAGTCTGAAGCATTCTCAGATTTCAGCAGGGCTTTCACTCTTGCTATTCAGCAGTGATGCCTGCATTACAAATGGAGAATCACAAATACAAGCATTCTTCTCCAGAGAGTGAAATTCACTATCTATTGCAAATTTCTCAGATTCAACATAAGATGAACTACATCTATCTAACCTTGAACAAGGGGAAAAGAAACACTAGAAGAATAAGGCAACAGTATTTTGATTATTCCACAAATATACTGGAATAAACCACAAAGGCGTGTTCAAGATCTGCAGCTGAACTCATATTCTCAAAGGACACAAGCACTTTAACCAGCAGAGATCATCAGGGATTTTATCCATCAAAGAGACTTTCTCTCAACAACTTCTCCACAGAAGAATTTGGGCAATGGAGGACTGAGTTTTCTCTATAATAGATTCAGGTTGGGGTTTTTTTAGCCACAACTTTATCCACCCTTGCCAGAGAATAAACCTTTTGACAAAGTGCAGAAAATATTTGAAGAGACCTGCAAAACATTGCCTTCCTTCTCTTCTCGTCTTTCCCCCCCTATAATAATACACACTGGGTATGCATAAGATGAAACCTACTGGTTTTGGAGATGAGCCAACTGCAAATGAAACCCTAATTATTTTAAAATTATTATTTCCCTAAAATCGTGAATTACGATTCCAGCGTTCTAATTTACAAGAAAGACAATATGATTGTTCATCTTCCTTTTTCCCCTGCCAGAGGAAAAACAACAACCGAATCCACCCAACATCATCCACATTTCCATTTGGATCTATCGAGCACAACTCAGTGATTCCAGACTGGATCTGCAAACGCATCCAAAAACTGTCACATTCAGAATCACCATGGTATCATGTTCTCCTAGAGTCCTCCATTGAATTCAACAGACTGAAGCAAGGAAGGAGAGAGGTTTGAATGATAAATACACCAGGCAGTTTAACTGGAGTGCTAAATCATCCCGCTAACACTCAAGCCTCGCCTCCCCCCTCCTTCAAAAATTGTTTTTACGCTCCTCTCTTTCTTTCGGAGTTTTTCTGTCTTATCCCACCTTTTGTCATTTGCAAATTTTGGGACAGATTTTTGTTTAAATAAAAACGTATCCCAAAGAGTTATCCATAGCCTTTACAAAGAACTAAGGCCCCCTCCAGTTCAAAATGCCTGTTTCTCCCACCCAGCCAGCCAAATCCCAGGAGGAAAATAACATTTTCTACCCGTCAAATAAAAATATAATCTCTCTCTCCCTCTCTCTTTCCCTCTTTCTCTCTCTCTCTCTCTCTTTTTCCCTCTCTCCCTCTCTCTGCCCTTCCCCTCCCCCCGTTTCACATACCATTAAGCAGGGCGCCCCTCCTGTTTCAAAAGTTTTGATCTTTGCAAATGACCTTAGCAAAACTTCTGCGCAGCAGATGTGGGAACAGCGGGGGCGTCTCATCCTTCCTCCCGCTCCGGATTGATCGCCGTCCCGCCGTCCCTCTTTCTCCAATTTTGAGGCCGAAGCCAGTTTTCTGAACCAAGAAACGGGATTTCGGTACTGGTTTAAAAATATACCCGCTCTCCTCCATCGCTCCAGGATCGAGCTAGATTGCCCGTAAAAACAGACCGGGAAAGACGGGAAAAGTTCCCCAAGAGTTAAGAGCAGGGAAGGAGAGGCACCCCCTGACCCAGTGGACGGAAATCGTCGGAATCCAGCCAAGCGCCCCTCTCAAATACCCCCCCCTCCCCAAATGACACGAAAACAAACCCCTTACCGTCTCGCCCGAGACGCAGGCCGATAAGGCGAAGGCAAGCACCATCCACACGTTCCACATTATTCCCGCGTTGCAGCTTCTCGCTGCGGGCCCGCAACCAAAGGAGAGGCGTGAAGAGGCGCCCCGCAGATCCTGGAGCGACCTGCCAACCCGGGCCAAGCGCCGTGTAGAAGGAATCCGGCCGGGAGGGAGCGACGGCCTCGCTGGGCTCCCCTTTTTTTCCGCTCTCCTGCCTCCCTCTCTCGGTTCCTTTCAGCCGGCGCTTCTCACTTGTCGGCGCGCTTCAGGGCGGAGTTGGCCGGCTGGCGGGGAACGGAGGGGGTGGATAGATGGATGGATGGATGGATAGTGGATGGATGGGTGGGTGGGCTGCTGGCTGCAGTTTCGCGGGGGCCCCCGATCTCGCCTGCCCGCTTCTCCCGTTCTCGAGGCTGCTGCGGGCGCAAAGAAGAAAGTTTGCAGTCCGGGCAGCAGCAGCAGAAGCGGCGGTGCAAGCGAGGCGCGCGCGCTCCCGTGCGTTTCCCTCGCTCCCCCTGGAGGCTGGGGAGGAAAAGCCGAGGCGAGGCGAGCCAGTCCTCCTCGGCTGCTTCCACTTCGCCTGGCCTCGCCTTCCTTTCGCCGCCTGCGAGAAGCGACTCCTAGTTAAAGCCTGGCGAAATTCCT
>JANHGD010002900.1:88197-105257 GCA_027560375.1 Imantodes cenchoa
GCCCTCGGACCAGATCCTTCTCTGTGGCAGCTCCGACCCTGTGGAACCAACTACCCCCCGAGGTCCGTGTTATCCCCGCCCTACCGGCCTTCAGGAAAGCCGCTAAAGCTTGGCTGTGGCATCAGGCCTGGGGCCAATGAATTTTTCCATCTGGGTGGGTGGCCCCTGTATGACTGATGAATGTATGTAAGTACTGTACTGTATTTTTAGTATTCTTGGAATTGGTCGTTTTAATTATGTATTTATTATATTCATGTATATCCTGTTCGCCGCCCTGAGTCCCTCGGGAAAGGGCAGACTATAAATCCCAATAAATAAATAAATAAATAAATTTGTCCAAAATGCTTCAGGTGGTCCTGCACTGAACGGGGAATTTAACTGGATGAATTAAGTTCTTTCTAATTCTTGATTTTATCAGTAGACATACTGCTGCCTATGCTAGGTGTTCCCAAGATATTACTATATGGAGTTAGCTTAACCCTGTTTGTGGCTGGATGTGCTGGAGTTACGTTTCGTTACTGGGGAGAGGAGAAGTTAAATGATTGGAGCATTTCATCTATTTTGGTACCTCCCCGGTTAATTCAGTTAACTAGATTGTGAGCTCATGGTCGTAGTCACACATCAGTTTTACACACAGAGAGAATTATGAATTCTAGGTTAAAAAAAATTATAACATACATTTGAATGATCCCTTCCATTATTGATTTTGTATTAGCATCTGTCTTCCATTAGCAAGTCTCTCATTTTCATGGATAGTTTACTAGCTGATGCTATTAATCCCCCTTTCCACATCCAAAGACTGATGAAACGGAGTGTTTATAATTATAATTTATAATGAATTAAGGGCTCTGCATTTTTAGTTATCAAGTTACATATTACCAAATAAAAAAATATTGGTATCCCAAGACTGGTTTCAATATTTTTCCACTCCTGATTCTCTGTAAACCATTTTAACAGGCAGGAAAATTACATTGAAACTAGCTTTTATTTTTTAGGAAAACACCTTTGGAACCATGTCAGGGCCAGAGATGATATTAGAAACAGCACTGAGGTTATATTGAAGTTTAAATAGAATGGAATAAAATCCATTTTTGTTTAAAAGCAAATGGGGCATGGATTGCTGGAGGCATAGTATTAACTGAACTTTTGAAATCACTGATTCACCATAAATTTGTGTGACTCCTAGCATGTATATCAAAACAATGAAGAATATTTCTTAATAAGTGAAATTGAAGATCCATTCATGGAAGATACATAGAAGGACATTTTTGGTATGCAACTAGTGTTTTATTCTTCTAATAGAATAGTTGTTTATCATGAGACTGCTGATGTTTGCTGATTTCCTGTCCCTTTTGCTTCATTCTACAACTTTGAAAAACCTCTTTAAAAACAAAAAATGTCATGTAAATCAGAAGATGTACACTGTTGCTCAGAAAAGAGTAAAGATGAGCAGGGCAGTAGGGAAAGGAGCACGTAATACTGAGTTGATGCTTCGTAAATGGTTGCATTTTTCCTGAGTAGGCATTTTGTTTAAATGCCATTTGTTCTTACAATTCTATTTCAACAAATATCCTTAGCCTTTTCCCCCTGGTATGATAAAAGAATCATATGCTTCTGATATGGCTCCAAAGGTGTTCTTACAAAATAAAAATATTAGCATCAACTAATATTTTAATTTACCTTCCAGTCCATTAAAAACGTTTAGAGGATAGGAGTAGAAAGTACTGCACCCAGTCTTTTTGCTTACCTGTACTTGGCAATAGATAGTATAACTATTTTCTAAGACATATAACACATTTAGAAGAAACCATGTACCCATTGATCCAGAAAATTTTAAAGAAATTTCCTTTGGAACACAGCCCAAGTGAAAACAAAATGCATCACTCACACTCAGCCTTTCCTCAGAACCTACAGTTGGTTTACCCTTTCGACTTAAGAAGCGGCCACCAATCATTTTTACTTCTTGGTCTTAAGCGTATTGTGGTCTAGAAGCAGATTTTTGTTGTGCTCTGCTCCCAACGTGTGGCATGACTAACAAAACTGATGTGCTAGTCAATCTTTTGAAGAAAGGGGTACACAAGTGCCCTTGGCTCATTTTTAAACTATTAGCAATATCACAATCACAATCACAACTGTGATGCAATGTAAACTTTCAATCAGTGGGGCAGCTTTAATGAATAACCCATATCAGTTTGCCTTCATTACACAACTAGGCATCAAGAATACAGAATTTGCTTGGCTCTCACCCTCCTGACTTTCCTCAAGAGCCTGATGACCTGGTTCTATCAGTTGGCCTGAGGTCCCAATGGAGGAATATCACACTGGAGGTGGTTGATCATCTAATAGAAGTTGCCACCTTCCCCCTGTATATTCTGCTTCCTTCCTCCCCATCTTTTGTTATAACTTGCATTTTATTGCAATTTTAATACAATTTTATACTACTCTCTCCCTCTCTTTTAATGTTGTAAACCACCCAGTCACCTTGTGGGGAGATGGACAGCAAACTAATTTAATAAATACATAAATACATGCATACATTTCTCATTTAATTACATCAATTCCAATGAGATGTACAGTACTGTGCAAAAGTGTTAGGCAGTTGTCTAAAAATGCTGTAAATTAAGAATGCTTTCGGAAATAGAAGTGTTAATAGTTTTATCAGTTAACACAATGGAAAGTAAATGAACGGAAGAGAAATCCAAATCAAATCAAAATTTGGTGAGACCACCCTTTACCTTCAAAACAGCATCAATTCTAGGTACATTTGCAGTTTTTGAAGGAACTCAGCAAGGTTACCTCAAGGTTGTTCCAAACATTTAGGAGAACCACAGAAGGCTGCCCTTAAATCCTTTAGTCTCTTCAGATATTGAGATCAGGTCTCTGTGGGGGCCAAACTATCACTTCCAGAATTTCTTGTTCTTTACGCTTGTAGTTCTTAATGGCACTTGCTGTGTTGTCCTGCTGCAGAATAAATTTGGTGCCAATCATACGCCTCCCTAATGGTATTGCATGATGAATCTGCCTGCATTTCTCAACATTGGCACCATCAATTCTGACTAACTCTACAACTCAATTTGCAGAAATGCAGCCCCAAATGTGCAAGGAACTTCCATCCTTCATTGTTGCCTACTGATTCATTAATGTACCTCTCCACCTCTTCAGCAAAGTCTCCTGCTAAAGCAACATCTTTCAAATTTCGACTCCAATCCAGAGAACCTGTTGCCATTTTTATGCACCCCTATTCTGATTTTCCTTCATAGGTCAGTGTTTAGTCTCATTTCTACTTTGGAGGTATGGCTTTTTTCTAACAATTCTTCCACGAAGACTTCTAGTCAGACTTCTCTGGACAGTAGATGGGTGCACCTGGATCCCACTGATTTCTGCAGTTCTATGCTGATGGCACTGCTGGACATTTTCCAATGTCAAGGGAAGTAAGCCTGATGTTATCTTTCATCTGCTGCATTGTTTTCTTGGCTGACCACTGCATCTACAGTCAATGCTGCCAGATTCTTTGGGTTCTTCAAAGACCTTGAAACTCCAGTCTGCTTTGCAATCGTTGCCTGGCAGATACTTTGATGCAGTAGAACTACCATGTGTCTTGTTTCTGTGCTCAAATTTGCCATTACCGTCTTCCACAACCTCAGTAGCAGAATTTGGCTGTTCCTCATCCAGTTTTAAGCCTCTTAGTTTTTTCTGATTCAGTTAATGACTGTGATTCAACCTACATATGGAATTGATGATCATTAGCACCTGCTTGGTATAATTGGTTAATCTGCTAATCCTCCCAAAATCTCTGATTTGGGGATGTGTACAAGTGTAAGAATTGATGCTGGTTTGAACCAAAAAGGTAGTCATCCCAAATATTGATTTTATATTTTTCTTCTATTTGCTAACTTTGCATTTTGTAAATTGATCAAAATAAAACAATTAAAATATATTTTTGAAAGCATTCTTATTTACAGCATTTTTGCCCAACTGCCTAAAATGTTTGCACAGTACTGTTGATATTATCTGTGTTTACTGTACAGATTTCTAGATTTGAAAGGGAAACAGGTGATTCAGGAGCCCTATACCTGCCTGAAATTCCTTAAAGAAACTATCTTTGATGCATTTAAGAGAATGATAACAGTTGCAACATGCGTGCTCATGCACACTTCAAATTACGTTTCACCTTCAAATCTCATTCCTGCACAGCCCATGTCTCTCACATATTTTGTTTTGAAACCCCTGCCATGCCTTGCTATATACCATGCTAGATAGAACTTAACCAAGTTCAAGCCTAGAAGGCAAAAGTTGCTACTTTTGCTATGCCTAAACACAGCCTTCATTTAGACTCTAAAAGATACAAGGATTAATTTCAGAAGTAGACACATTAAAAAACAATGTATAAGCATTCAACAAAAAAGATATAGACAATGTGAGTTAATTATTTTTTATTGGAAAACAAATATACAACTTGGAATGGATTTGAGGCAAGTTGTGCCATAAGCGGATTCTTTTTAAAATAAGTGGCTGAACAAAAGTTTTGAAAAGCATAGTAACTATAGAAGAAAAATGTCTTCTGGTACATGACCAGGAGTACAAAAAATAGTGTACGAGTACCTGGATAATACACCCGTTTTGCAATAGTGCAAACTTTTTAAAGTTCCATATTGTTGACTGTCCATAGTCCACAGAGTTAAGACTACATTTCAACAACATGCTAAATTTCCTAAAATAACTAATTTCAACAGGCATAACCTAGATGATCCCTCATTTAACCAACACCATCTAACTTTAGAAGTGTGGAAGGGCTTAAATATCCAGAGTAAGCCACATGCAAACATTTGTTACTTTGATCATTTTCCCAAAATATCAGGATGACAGATAAAGGGGAAAACATGGAGGAATGAGTTTGTTACTATACATGCATCTCTCTCAACAGAAGGGGAAAACCTTTTACAGATAAGTTACAAACAGAGAAAAAGGCAAATAAACAATTTGTACAAGAAATTTAACACGTTCTGTGCAGTGTCTTCACTTTGCTGTCATCATTTGTACAAACTCTGTAGAAGAAAAAAGATGATGATGTCATTCAAGTATCTCTGTAAATATTCAAATAAAAAGCAGGCAATCTGCCATTTTAGCCAATAACTTTATGCCAGTTTTAGACTACCATCTTGTTTTCTGTATAATATTTGCGCAGCGCTTCTCATCATTTATAGATTATAAGAGGTTTTCTTTAGTAAGCGATTTCTTTAGTAAGCGATTATTTTTAATTTTTAATCATGTTTCATTCATTTAATTAGTAGTAGTAATTCTAATAATGAAGAATTCATACAAAAAGCGACAAGTCAGTTGTTCTTCAATATTGTGATGTACTAACTGTAGCTAGAATTATATTTGCACAAAATTGGAAAAGTGAAGAGATTCTTACAGAGGAGAATGTGATTAGGAAAATATTAGAATGTGCAGAAATGAATAGGTTAACACTAGCAATTAAAGAGAAAAAACAAACCGAATATTGAGTGAAATAGAAAATGTATTAACAGAATTAAATAAATTAAGAAGAGGATTGTCATAATATTAGATAAACTGCAGCACTACAAATGTTTTAATTTAAATAACACAAAGTATTAGTATTAGATAGACCACCTTCATGTTTGTGCTCTATTTTCTACAGATCCATAACCAATTTATCAAACACTGCTACACAACTAATATTTTTGCTTGAACAAAGACCTAAATACAGTTTAGCCCAGTGATGGCGAACCTATGGCACCCGTGCCACAGGTAACACACGGAGCCATATCTGCCGGCACGCGAGCCATTGCCCTAGCTTAGCTCCAACACACATATGCATGCCAGCCAGCTGATTTTTGGCTCGCATGGAGGGCAAAATGGGAGGGCATTTTTGGCTTCCGGAGGGCCTCTAGGGGGACAGGGTGTTTTTGCCCTCCCCAGGCTACAGGGAAGCTTCTGGAGACTGGGGAGGACGAAAAATAGCCACCAGAAGTTGGGAAACGGGCAGTTTCCAGCCTCCAGAGGGCATCCGGGGGACAGAGGAGGCCGTTTTTGCCCACCCCAAGCACTGAATTATGGCTGTGGGCACTCACGCATACGCGATAGCACGTGCACACGTGCTTTCGGCACCCGAGGAAAAAAAGGTTCGCCATCACTGGTTTAGCCCCTCAGTATAAACCTATAATTTACCTCAAACGTCTTTGTTCAAGCATAACTGTAAGCGGAGAAAAAAGCCAACCTCTTTAATAGTACTAAATAACTGGCTGCCAGACTCCTTGCTGATATACTGCAAGCCCTGCTGGTTTATCATCTGTCTCATATCAAATAAAAACTAATACTTTTGATCAGATCAAAGTTGTAATGTTATTTCTTGCCAAATAAACATGCACTTCAATAGTTAGAACACAAAGTTTTTGAAAGATCATAAGCAAGTAATTGAGAACCATAAAGCCTGCAAATAGTACTTTTCCGTTTTTTCTTCCAGTTAAAACTTTACATTAACACTTTGCAGATTTATTTGGCACAAAGACATGATTTACTCCAAATATTATTGTTGCAGAGAATCCATGTTTCTAAAGAGAAAATAAAATGGTGCCAATCTTCTGATATCACATTGGGGGCATGAGAATACTAACAACTTTATTTGATTAGCCAGATGCTAGAAAAGGACTATTTACTTGATTGGCAACTAATTTATTGCTACTTTGAAATTTATGTGTTATGAGGGGGGGAAAGTTAGTTTAGTTGGATTCTAACAATGCTATTCCTTTGTATTTCCTCTCCATTTTTAATGCAAGCTATCAAAAAGAGAAACTGCACAATGCAAATAGTTTTACTGGGTTTTTGGACTGCCAAATGCAAAAAAAATTTAAAATTAAAAAATGCACATCCTCTAGCCAACAGAAAAGTGGTTTTTTTCTGCTTTTAAACAGAAGCCATTTTATCACTTCTCTGGCCTTAATTATGCAGGTGTGTTAAGGCCAGTGGGTTTGACTGTTTGCTCACAGGTTCAAGACAACTTATGTTACTAAAAACTATATGTAACTTTTACCTTCATAGTTTACTTGACCATCACCATCAATATCTGCTTCTCTAATCATCTCATCAACTTCTTCATCTGTTAGCTTCTCTCCGAGATTTGTCATCACATGGCGAAGTTCTGCAGCACTAATATAACCGTTACCATCCTGGAAAATATTTGGTGGTCACTTTAATTATATTACATTGTTTTAAACTCATATTTTAACAATTACTCAATCAGAAATAACTTGCTTCTAGTAAAAGGTTAAAAATTAGGCACAGACAAGGACAATTAGCACTGCAAAGAACAGTGGAGAAAGTTAAGACAGTTAATTATTGTTCCATGCATTTTGAACTTATGTATGCATACCTGGAAAAGCTTTGTTTTTAGACTGTATTTACAGACCAAACTATTTAACTGCCGTTATTTGACATTAGCTACATACTTTAATTGAATGGCAGAAATGGAAAAAAAAGTGCACCATTATTGGTAGCACAAACTCTTCTAAAATTTTATAGAACAGATGCCTGCAAGTTAGGAAGGCCTGCATTAAAAGTCAAATGTAATTCCCTGAAAACTACACATCATTGCTCACTGGCATGAGTACAGAATTTGTTCTTATCAAAGTGGAAATTTCCCTTGGTTTAAAGCACACAGTACTTTGAAAACCTATCAAAATATCTGGAGTACCTTATCAAATACACGGAATGCTTCTCTAATTTCTTCCTCACTGTCTGTGTCCTTCATTTTTCTTGCCATCATTGTCAAAAATTCTGGAAAGTCAATTGTGCCATTACCTGGAAAATAATTTATATATTAATAAAATTCATTTCATTTATATCCAGGTGTTAGTGGTGATTTAATTTTAACTATTGAATTATTTTAAATAAAATTTACCATCAGCATCTACTTCATTGATCATGTCCTGTAATTCTGCTTCTGTGGGATTCTGACCAAGTGACCTCATCACTGTCCCCAATTCTTTTGTTGTTATTGTGCCATCTCCATCTTTGTCGAATAGTGAAAAGGCTTCCTTGAATTCTGTAACACAAAACAGCAAACCATTTATATATGCAAACCATTCAACTTATTTTTATTTAAATTTTAATTCAATTGCTCAAAAGCCAATGTAAAGGATAAGACAATGAATAAAACGAATGAAATCCAAGCACATTGCATCAGAGTAAAAACATATTGCTTTCAATAGGATACAGTGTGCCTGATATTTTCAAATTTTATGTAATTAATTTCCATAACAAAACTTTGTGATAAGTCAACTAACCAACTTTTTTAAATTAGGAAATAATTAGTTAATTTTGGCTAAACTTGAAAACATAAACAGAATTAAGCCTGGTTAGTATGCAAACAAATACTACCACACAATATCAAATGCAAATTAAATACAACAAAATAATCAAGAAGACATTATTTTTGTACTCTTGCCAAGAAAGCTATATGGCTAAGACCACAAAACCATTGTTAAGATGAATGTGACTCTTAAGAATTACAT
This sequence comes from Imantodes cenchoa, assembly GCA_027560375.1. NCBI lineage: Eukaryota > Metazoa > Chordata > Lepidosauria > Squamata > Dipsadidae > Imantodes > Imantodes cenchoa. Next base: position 96,732 of record JANHGD010002900.1, read on the forward strand.
GATAGTTTTTCCCCACCTTTTCTCCAACAAGTTGCAGGAAAAGAAAAGGGATTAAAAAAAACATGCACCAGTTCCAAAGGAAAATACTTCTCTTTTGGAAATGTGAAGCCCCTTTATTACCATCAGATGAAAAAATCCTTCTGTCATTTGATGCTCAGAAAGCTACTTCCACAATGGAGATGAGTATATCACTTCTCTTTCTTTTGAAGTACCCAGATATCGTTTATACTCTTATCTAAGCTCTCATGTTCCCTACCCTTTGGACCGTCTTGTTTTGGGGCCCTGAAAAAAAACATCTGATGCCAAATAGCATCTACTGTACTATGTGTAACTACACTGGAATCACTTATGTGTAAGCTAGGCAGGTATATAAATTTGTTTAATAATATTTAATAAATACATAAAATCTTCTAAATCTCACAACCACCACCATAAAAAAGCCAAACCCTTAAAAAAAATATGGTAGTGATTCTCAGTGATTCTCAAAGTTAGCAATTTTTAAAGTATCTGGACCAACTCCCAGAATTCCTCTGCCAGCATAGCTGGCAGGAGAATTTGGGGTGTTGAAGTCTAGAAAACTAAGAAGCTGCCAAGGCTGAATAACACTGACTTATTTTAATAAAGTTTCAGCTTGCTTCAAAGAAATTTTCATCATGGAAAAATGGAAGCAACAAAATAAGATATTCTCCAATTATTTACGGTCTTTTAGTCATTGAATTCTTGAGTCAATTCAAACTTCAACCACCAGATTCACAGGATTTTGTTTTCTCCATCCCAACTATTCCTATTAACTCAGGTTTTTAAATTCTGACTTAGGAAATCTCTTTTGAATAACCTCATTTTTTTCCCATTCAAAGTATTGTGACTACTGTTCAAGTGTTTTACAACATTAATAAAAGCTTACTAGTTGGACAAACACGTTCTAATATTAATCCAATTAATACACCTCTTATTGGATCAATTACATTTAAGCCTTATTTAGCTTTAGAACGTATTATAATACTTAGCCAAATAAGTACAGTGAACTATTGCCTAATTGGTTTTAAGTTACCACTAATACCGGCATGAAGACAATTTGCCTGCTACACTATGCTGTAAGGGAAAAACAATATATAACCAAAATTGATTTTTGTAGTTAAATTTATCTATGTATAGGATCATAGTTCTTCCTGCTCTGAATGTGAGATTTACTTCCTTGATTATCACTGATCCACACATTCCAATTATTTTAATATTTACAAACACTAGTTAATTTATCATGGCATGGAGGCTTAAACTCTTTGTATTTGATTTTTGAAGTATTATAATTCTCTCTCCAGAACATAAAATGTCCCCATTTTTAATAGGAATCATATAAAACTATTATCACTTATGCAGGGATAGCCTGTTTCATTATTTAAAACTACAGAATGTCCCAACAATTTGATTAAAGCAAGGACAGAAGCTACAGGACAGGGGTGTCAAACTCAAGGCCCAGGGGGCTGGATCCGGCCTGCAGGATGCTTAGATCTGGCCCGCAGGGCCACCCTGGAAACATTGAAGGACTGGCCTGCGGTACCTCTGCCAGTGAAAACTGAGATTGGGAGGGCCGCGGGTGGCCCTCCCAAGTCCGTTTTCGCTGGCAGAGGGTTGCAGGAGGTTGTTGCAGGCAAAAACAGAGCTTGGGAGCCCGTTTTTACTGGCAGAGCACTCAGGCCACCACAGGCACCCCGACACGAGTGACGCTGAGCTGAGCACGCCGACCCCAGACATGCTCATCCTGGCCCCCTGATGCAAACACAACCCTGTTATCGAGTTTGACAACCCCGCTATATGAGAAACTATTTTGAGTAAACCAATGAAGTTCCAGGAAGCCAGTGAAATGTATGAATGTGAAAAAAATTGTTGTTATATTTACTGATTTACTCATGTAAGAAGATTTAGAGTTTATGAGAAGATTTACAACTATGATGAAATAAATATATTGACAAGAAGTTGAGCGAGAAGTGAATCCACTAAGAATATATGATAGAAATGATTATGCATAAATGCAAGCTGCTATCCAATTTATTGTATTGAAGGAAGAGCTGACTGCAGATACTCCTCGACTTAAACTTAGTTGTAACTGTATGAAGTTACAATGGTACTGAAAAAATGCCTTTAATGCTTTTTCACACTTGGTACAACCTTTTCAGCATCCCCATGCTCAAAATGATCAAAACTTGGATGCTTGGTAACTGACAAGTATTTATGACCCTTGAAGTGTCGCAGGATCATCTTTTGCAACATTCTGACAAGGAAAGTCAATGGGGATGCCAGATTCACTTAACAACCATATTACTAATTTAACAACTGCAGTAATTAAGTTAAGAACTGTGGCAAGAAAGGTTATAAAAATGGGGTAAAACTCACTTAACTTAACAATGGAAATTTTGGCTCAACTGTGGTTGTTAAGTCAAGAACTTGCCTAATATCCCGGTAAAATGAACACAGTTTGAATATGAAAAGGGCTCTAGAGATTCAAAAGAAACATAAGGGCCTCTAGATATAAACAATCAAAAGATGGGAAAGTTTGTTAATGGTTTATCTAGTAAATAGCAGCTCAGTCTGGATAGCACAAGGCCCAGGAAGAAGAGATTCAAATTTTCAAATAGACTTTCTCTGGAAGAATTCACTAATAAAACAGGACTGGTCACTAAAGCTTTATACTTTATATTCTTAATTTTTCCTTTAAAACTTACTAAATTTACCTAATGATTGCTTCTTCAAATATGCCCTACAGTAGCTTGACAAAGAACTGGTTAATCATCAAGAAATAGGGTCAATACATAAGGAATGAATGTACATAGAGCACAAAACTGAAAATAGTTTTGAAAATATTCATACGAAATGAATAATTAAGATTCAAATTGCAAAACAAATATATGAAGAATAAATGTGTTGAGAGGAAGGGTTGGTTAGAGATGTGTCCCTTTCTCTAAGAGGGAAAAAATGTAAAGATAAAGTAGAAAGCTATCATAGGAGAGCAAAAATAGAAAAACAGAAACAAAACCAATAGGAATAGAATAAGTTAGACCTGTTTGTTTTTTTCTTATATCACATCTTTCATTACTTGTGGTTTTTTATTTCTAATTCCTCTTTGAGCTTTGCATGTTATTCCAAAAAAGCAATAATATAATATTATAATAAATATGTATGTAGGCAAGGTTCCAAAATGGGGCATCAAAGAATACACACACACACACAAACTAGAACTACATTTAGACAGAGAAAGATGTCAGAATAATTTAAGTCTTTTTAAAGTTGAATCAATGATAATCCGTTTCTATAACTTCAACACTGTTTAACTCCCCAAAATACCGTATAGATGTGGATATAACTGCAGAATGTACCCAATAAATCAGTTTTGGTATGATATATTACTACAATCTGTTCATTTTTAAAGATTACTTTTCATTTACATAAAAAACTATACATAACTATATATAGTCCCTCAGGAAAGGGCGGCCTATAAATCCCAATAAATAAATAAATAAATAAATAACAGAACTTAATAGAGAAAAAAACTCCCTGAGAAAAAAATATTTTCAAGAAAGGAATTGGTAACAACTAATAAACTAACTTTAAATATATCCATTAAAAATACTAGAAGTAATTTTATATCGCAACATCAATCTCTCTCTAAAGGATGCATCATTTTAAAATGTTTTAGGGTAGATATTCTAATCTCTTAAAAATGCATGTAAACCAGTCACTTAAATGTAAAAAGAAAGGCTATGCCTCAATATGTTAAATGCACAAATTCATACCACCTTTTGCCTACTAGGTATATTACATTTGCCCGTTTTATTGATTAAAAATTCAGGAATTCTATTACAGAATACTAAAAACATTTTTTCTCATGTCTTTCATTTCATAAGAAAATTCCATCTCCTTATACAGCCGTTTCACATTAAAAGAAAATACATGTTTCAACAAATTACTATGCATAATTGACAATATGCAAAGATTGCTTTATTAGCTTAATATCACTTCCCCAACTTACCTTCTTGTGTATATCATTGCTATACTGTTACTTATTCCTGCATGATCCTATAATTCTGTGTACAGGTAATCTTTATCATTTGTTTAGTGACCATTGAGTTTTCACATTTATGACAGTTGCTGTTATCTCCATGGTCATGTGATCAAAATTTGGGTGGTTGGCAAATGGATGTATTTGTGACAGTTGCACTGTCCTGAGCCATGTGATCCCCATTTGTAACCTTCCTAGCTGACTTCTGACAAAGTCAATGGGGAAAGCCAGATTCACTTAATTATCACATGATTCACTTAACAACTGGCGAAAGGTTCGTAAAATGGGCAGAATTCACTTAATAACTGCCTTGTTTAGCAGTGGAAATTTTGAGCACTCTTGTGGTTGTAAGTTGACAATTACCTGTATTCAAGATTATCACTTCAAGTCCTCAAGTAGAAATACGGTATGTAAACCAAAATTTGAGTAAATAAAAATGATTCCTGTCATGTTGTATGTCTACAAAAGCTTCAACAAGACTAGCTTTTAAAATAAAATTCCTAGCAAAATGAAAAGAGCATCATCACACTTGTTTCCATGACAATGGAATATGATATTGACTTTTACTGTGCTGCTATGCAATCTGAAGCATAGTTCTAGAGCAGTGATTGCGAACCTGTGGCACGTGGAGCCATATCTGCCGGCACGCGAGCCATTGCCCTAGCTCAGCTCTAGTGCACATGTGCGTGCCGGCCAGCTGATTTTCGGCTCTCACGGAGGCTCTGGGAGGGCATTTTCAGCTTCTGGAGGGCCTCTGGGGGATGGGGGAGGGCGTTTTCATCCTCCCCAGGCTCCAGGGAAGCCTCTGGAGCCTAGGCAGGTGAAAAACAGGCCTACCAGGCCCAGCAGAAATTGGGATATGGGCCATTTCCGCCCTCCAGAGGACCTCTGGGGGGCGGGGGAGGTCGTTTTCGCCCTCCCGAGGCATTGAGTTATGGACGTGGGCACTCGTGCATGCATGATAGCGCACGCACACATGCTTTCAGCACCCGAGGAAAAAAAGGTTCGCCACCACTGCTTTAAGCTAATCAGTGCTTGCCCTGTGTCCCTTCTGCTGCTCAATAGAACGGTACCAATGATCTTGGAATTACACAAATTCCTTAATCTCTTCCCTTCCACATTCTTCCAAACAATGTATTCATTTACATTTCATAAATTACTTGCAAAGGAAAAAAAGTGTGAATGGTTATTATGAGAGAAGATCAATGATTAAAAAATGTAGCCAAGCCACTGAAATCTGCCAAAAACTTTCTGGATGCCAAACCATTTCTCTGTCTCATTAAAAAGTCTCTGTGACTTACAAAGGTGAATAGTAACATCTTTTCAAATCTATACCTGGAATAGCTGTGATTAAAACTGCATGTTACTGGGAAACTGGGTTATTGGGGAAGGGTAAAGAACAAGTTTTAAAGTATTATACATAAGTTCCAGGAACAAAATGCTGAACCCAGATAACAAATGGCACTGATGGTTGACTTTTGTTCAGAAACCAAAATGAAAATGGATCATTCACAAGGTCTAACAAAATATTAGCATAAACCGTAGTTTCCAATAAAACAAAGCAGAGTCAGAAATAACCTGATAGAACTTTCATGAATAAAAAAAAGCTGGAGATTTGTCAGATCCTGGGCTGAACAACATGGTGCAAAAACAATGCAGTGTAAAGTACCTGGAGATAGTAAAGTAAGGTTAGATAGCAAGCTTCATGAAGGAGTACAATCTTAACTTAAAGTTAAAGATAGAAGAATAAAAAGAAAGAATGGAAGTTACATAAAAGGAAAACCAAAAATAGAAAACAGAAATAGAAAAATAGAAAAGATTACAGTAAAGAAAAAGAAAAGAAATTTATCAAGAAGTTATATCCGATCTTCACAAGTATAAAAAAAATAGTAACTCATCATGTTCTCTTAAAATATAACAAATTATTTCTTTCCATCTCTTATCTATAAACAAATCCATAAAACACTGTCTTATCAGCGTCCAAAAAAGTCCAGAAATAGATAAACCACATCTATTTTAACCTTGATCAAATAAACCTAGTTTATATTCCTTCTTTTTTCTTCCCACAATTTAATTTTTAGTCCATTCAAGTAATATTGTAAATTTTGATTTCTTTTATTATTCTTTGTTCCCTATCATGAGATTCCTCAAAATTTTAAAAAACCTCAGCCAATTTCTTTTATATGTCATTTAACATCTTTTCCCATATCATTGTTGTTTCATTTTTCTCATCTGTAAATACACATTTAACTCATGCTCAATCTTGTCAGGGGAAACAACATCTTTTAGACATAGTATCCAAATAGAGGAAGAAATCTCTGTTGACACTATTAATTTCTGAGTCCATGTTTCAAAAAATCTTTCAATATGTCCAATATTAGAATAGTTTGCTTTTTCCTGTACTTGTAAATCAAGTTTATGTGTTTTTCGCCTTTAATTCTAATCTTTGGTTCCCTATAGTGTCCACTTTTTAAAATCTTATCATGTTTTTTTAATAAAAAAAATTCAGAAGAATTTTCTCATGGAAAGGATTTTTATAACTTTTTTATTTTATTGAAATCTTATTTCAAATTTATTTGAACCCTTAATTGATTTATAACTTTCTAGAATCAGTTTAATCATCTGTTAGCTGTTTATTAAAAAATAAGCTTTTAAATTTATAGTTAAAACTTTCTTTTGCTAAGGATTGAAGAGAAGAGAAATTCGAATGGTATTGTCACTGTATACAAAGATTTCTAACAGCTAAAAAAACATTAACAAGCAATTTCTGAAAGTTGTTAGAAAAAGAAGTATACAAATGTAATATCCTTTCAAAGGCACAAACTATGGTTTGATCTAGATAGCTATTCCTTCATCTCCCAGAGCAATAAATCTGTCAGAGATTAGTATCTTATATTATGCTGACAAGAAGCAGTTGTCTGGAACACTTGTGGATGGTCTTAAGTCTGCTTATTTGGAGATAAATTACTGAAAACCAGTCTGCTCCCCTGCTCTTCATTCTGCTGCAGAGGTTCGCTCCTGTTTCACAGAGCTATCTTCTGTCTGCCATTACATCCTCCAAAGTCCTTTGTCTGATTTTCTTCTAAAAGCCCATTTCCCCAGCTAACTGCTGCTTAAGTTGTTCCTGAAGGGTTTTTTTATATGATTTATTGGCACCATTTTAGAACATAGAATAATACGGTTGGGAGGGACCTTGGAGCAGGGATAGGTTCCGGTTTTCTTTGCTGCCGGTTTGCTCAATGATGCGCTGCATGGGTGCACTGGCATTGCACAGTGCTAAAAATACCAAAAACATGATGGCGGCGCTAGTTTGGGGGTGTGGCAGGCCTGGGTCGCTGCCAGTTCCAGCAACGCAGGCCGCCAAGTTACTACCGGTTCCATAAAACTGGTCCAAACTGGGAGGAACCCACCTCTGCTATCCCACATTTTTCTAACTTACCAAGAAGTAGGCTGTGGTCTACTTTGTCAAATGCCTTACTGAAATCCAAGTATACAATGTTCAGAGCATTTCACTGGTCCACTAATTTAGTCACTTTGTCAAAGAATGAAATAAGATTTTGGCATGGTTTGGTTTTGATAATCCCATATTGCCTTCTGATTATTTGCAAATCTGTTGCTTGAATATCTTTTCCAGGATCTTGCCAGATATTGATGTTTGGATTATTGGTCTGTAGTTTCATTTTTCCCCCTTTTCTGAAGATGGGAGCCACAATCTTTGGTAGTTTCCCAGTGCTCCCGGAAGTTTTAAAGATATGGTTCAGTTCAGTGGTTCCAAGATCACATCTGCTATCTTCTTCAGGACTCTGGAATGTAATCCATCTGGTCCTGGTGAATTAAACTCATCTAGGCTGGACAGATGTTGTTTTACCATTTCCTTGCTTATTTTAATTTATATTCCTAGTCTGTCTTTTATGACTGTTTTTGGTCAGTGGGGCTATTTTTTCTTTTTCTGTGAAGACAGATGCAAATAATTAATTAAGCAGCTCTGTTTTCACCCAGCTGCCCATCACTTCTTTGCCATCTTCTCCCATTAGTCAACTGATTGTTTCCTTGACTTTTTTCTTTTCTTTTTCTTACATATTGAAATAATTTTTTAATATGTTGATATTTGTTACAAGTCTAAGTACATTCTGAGCCTTAGCTTTTCTGACTTCATCTTTGCAGATTCAGACTATATGCTGGTATTTTGCCTTAATCATGTATCCCTATTTTTGATACTTATCCCTTTTTGTCTTTCAACATAATAATAATAATATAATAATAATAATAATAACAACAACAACAACAACAACAACAACAACAGAGTTGGAGGTCTTCAAGTGCAACCCGCTGCCCAACAACAACAACAACAACAACAGAGTTGGAGGTCTTCTAGTGCAACCCGCTGCCCAGGCAGGAAACCCTACACTACCTCTGACAAATGTTTATCCAGCATCATTTTAAAAACTTCCAGTGTTGGAGCATCCACAACT